>MU376254.1:0-73933 GCA_022495205.1 Hypoxylon sp. FL1150 | reverse complement strand
CCGCTTGCTGTGTTGTGCGCGGCCCCGCGCGGCCGCGTCCCGCCCCCCCCCCGGCCCCCCGCGCGCGCGGGGGGGGGCGGGGGAGACGGGTAAACAAGAACTTACAAGGTGCCAACATGAGAATCCCGTTCCCTACCGCCAGGATCTCCAACGACGTCAGGCCCCCTCCCCCTTCCTTGCCGCCCCCCAGCGACAAGGTAACGGAGAACTTGCGCAGCCGCCTGCCGTCGTGGCGGAGGACGCGCCGCGTGGCCGCCAGGTGCAGGACCAGGTGCGCGAAGAAGACGCCGCAGAAGTAGAAGACGCTGACGGCGCCGATGGTCACCGCGGCCCGCCCCCACGCGTCCAGCGGCACCGGCAGCGTGTGGCCTCGCAGCGCCCGCGTGTAGTGCGCCACCCACACCGCGCGCACCCCGACGGACGCGGCGGCCAGGAGCACGGCGAGCGCGAGGACCGGCGGTCGCCACCAGCACTTCTTATCCTTCGACGAGGACGAGGACGAGGACGAGGACGGGGAGGTCCTGCTGCGGCTACCCGGTCGGCACCCGGAGGCCCCCCAGGTGCGCACGAGGACTCGGCTCTGCAGCGCGAGCGAGGCTTCGACGAGCGCGAGCTGCACGACGCCGAGCGCGGCCGACGCCGTCGTCACGGCGTACTCGGAGGCCCGCAGGACGCCGGCGTCGCGCGTCCAGGCGACGTAGTACTCGGCGAGGGGGCCCGGGAAGTACAGGACGAGCAGGACCAGGCGCGCCACGGAGACGACCAGGCACGAGACCTGGGCGACGTGGACGCCGCGCCGGAGCTTGCGCGAGGGAAGCAGGAGGAGGGTCACGAGGAGCGAGAGCAGGATCAGGCCGAGCTGCACCCCGTAGTTTATGGAGGTGTTGGCGAGACGCACGCGCTGGGCGTCGATGACGGAGAAGGAGACGGTTATGACGGGCGGCGGGTCCGAGGGGGAGCCGGGACGGCCTAGGATGGTGAAGTTTTGGGTTCGGGGGTCGAAGAGCAGGGTTTCGGTGTCGGTCTCGGAGGCCATGGTGAAATTTTGAAGGAGTGTCAGTCTGTTGTACTACCTGTATGAAGTCGCCCGTGGGCGATTGAGGTAAAATGAGACTCGCTGAGGAGTCGAAGGGTCACCGTAAAGCAAGTTCTCGTGAGGAGCCAGTGAGGCGAGTTTTTTGCTACTTCATTCTTACACGTCAATGGCTCGTTATGAAAAGCAGGATGGATAACAGCCTCGATCTCGAGCTCGAGTTGCCTGCTAGGGTAGATATCCCCTTAGTGTACGACGTCAACACCAGGAATTCGGAAGGAAAGGAACGAAAAAAAAAAAAAAAAAAAAAAAACCCAGGAGGTCGAGAGCTGGCTGTGATATTTTCAACTAGCACCGCACAGCATACCAAGCCATTCCCGATAGGTCGGCACTCCCGGCCGTGCCCCTGGTTAAGAGGGAAAAAAGCAAATGCCTTTTGCCTTGTCTCAGACCTAAGACGACGCCAGAGGCGCCAATCTAAACCTCCTACTGGTGCGTAGGGCTCTCGCCTATCCGACGCCACAATAGACCTGAATCTTGATTGCCAGAGACGGTATTAATGCCGATGTGTGTCTCACACCGTGCGTATGTTTCTGTCTCAATTTGTATGTCTCTTGCCGAGGGGAAAGGGGGTGGCCGCGGATATGTTTCCCTTCGTCGGAGGTAGCCTGTTGACGCATCTTGAGCATTCTCCGCGGTATAGCTAGATTCAGACAATCATTTAGGAGGGGGTTTGGAATGATGAATATTTACCAATTAATTGAGTGGTTAGAAGGAACTGGTGCTCAGGTGTGTACATTTTCAATATCAATATCTTCACCTTATTACTCCTCATCTACTTCACACTTATGAGTGGTGTTTCAACATGACTTGTTATCACCAGAATAAAATAAACGTCACAAATGAGTACACTGTATCAAATAGGTCGTGTTATCAACATGTCACTTCATCTTGCCAAGCTTTTTATCCATACGAGTCAAAGCCACCCATCTCGATCTTATTCGCGACGCGAACTAAGTTGACACTCTTGGCATTGCGGCTCAGCCGACGATGCGATAGAAACTCATTCGACGCGCCATGAACTCGTCTAGGTTACCTAAATTTACTATATATAATAAGATCTGCCAGCAAGACTTCCTGTTCCGGGGGAAATCCCCAGTCCTTCCCCAGTTCATCCCCAGTTTGCGCTGCGGGAATTGGTAAAGAGTTACTTGACAGGACCATCAAGATAGAGTAGTTGTAACCTATCATGACGTTTTACTAGAAGACACCGCCATGATGATCGTCGTCGCGGGAAATTCGGCGCACGGCGCGCAGAGTACAAGATGTTGGAAGGTGTTCTATTTCTTTGCTCTGACTGGTGATACCATGTCGTCCCGTGTGTGATGTTCACTGTTTTTATCTTCCTATTCTCATCTCCAGTGTAAACGAGACTATTTTCTATCTTTCCGAAATAAAACTGGTCAAGGCTATCACATATTGGTTTCATTTCAAGACCTCCCGAAGATGGCGCGAACACCGCCCTCCCTTGCCTCCATCCAGAGGCCGCTCACGAGCCGCACATCTCATATAGTCGCTCTCATCTTCGTCGCCGCCGCCTTCGCGCTGCTTATAGTCGTGGACGCGACGGCACCGGTGAACCACGGGCTAGCCCTGTTCACCGCGCGGAACGACCGCATCTTGTATAACGAGGGTCGGCCCGTCGTCCGTCTCGGGACGTTTGGGTACTGCTTCCAAGTAGACGCCGACTTCTCATCCACGTACGAGTGAGTCCATGCCTCCTCTTCTCTTCCTGCTCTCTTTCGCTAACTAACAAAACCCTTAGTTCCTCCACAAACCCAACACCAGACCGCTGCTCCACCCCGTCCATCGGCTATAACCCCATCGACGCCCTAGTCCCCGTATCCCCCGCCTCCGCCCTCGGCAATAGCACCGGCACCGGCACCAGCGGACAGCAGCAGCTCACCTCCCCGCTCGTCCTGCACCCCCTAGCCACGGGCCTCTCCTTCCTGGCCCTAGCATCAGCCCTTCTCCCCGCACGTCTCGCACCTCCCATCATCGCCCCCTTCCTTCTAGCCACGGTAACCACGCTGCTCGCGCTCGCGGCGCTAGCCTGCGACTTCGTGCTCTTCGGCCGCGTCGGGCGGCGCATCGCGGACCAGGGGACGTCGGCGCGGGGCCACTACGACGTCGGGATGTGGGCCGTCGTCGCCGCCTTCGTCTGCTTGTCTGTGTCGACCGCGCTCCTCGGGTTGCGGCGGTGGTGGTTCCAGCGACGTCTTCGCGGCGCTACTATCGTTTCCACCGAGATGCAGAGAGGGACAGGGCAGGACGAGGACAAGACGGACGGACGAAGTACCGATAGTAGTACGCCGCCGTACGAGGTGGCCGGGAAGACCGGGCCGACGGAGCTGTCGCGGGGCGCGGGGGCGGACCGGCACGAGCTGGACGATCAGGGGAAGCGAGTCGAGTTGGATAGCGAGGAGAGGTATGAGTTGGATACGCCCGCGACGTATGTGGAGCCGAGGTCAAGGGTGGGGGAGGATGTAAAGTGAGATTGGTGGTAACGTACGTTTAGATTAGAGAGACCTTAGGTAGGAGTCGAAGCACCTATACAATCGAATTATCAACATTTCACTATCACGTATTTATGCATCGCAAACGTGTCGAAGACGTAAAGACACCTGTCTAGATCGGTGATAGAGGAAATAGCCCATACTTAGGACTAGATCAGCCGATTTCAAAGTACAACTCGGTACCTGAGTAACGCGTGTCACAACAGCTAGCCGGCGAATCTTTGGTCGATATTATTAGATGATTGGCTACAAGGTTCTACTCTAACCTGAGGCTATCCATGGGAACGGGCAACTCGACTTTCTTATCACTCCTTCCCCTTCTCCCTTCTCCCTAACACCTGAACCAGCCAAGCACTTTTTGGTTGTTTTTGCAGATCGCCGTGACGCCCCATAACGTGCAGCCTTGAAAAAAAGAGAAAATCATCGAACCCATCCTTGAATGCTTGAAATAGGTTCGTTGAATGCCATCAACTATAAACGAAAAGCAAAAAAAAAAAAAAAAAAAAAAGAACGCCACTCCTATGCAACTATACGTAGACGGCTCGAGCTTGACCAAGAACTGTCTCCGCCGCATCGGCAAACTAAGACAAGAAAACCACCCTTATGAGCACCACCCCATATCTCATATCTTGACTATGATAATATAGCCTACCTCTTAACGAATACTGACACCGGATCGATCGGTGAACAGGCGAGTGGCGATGTTCATAGCCTGAAGCTCCTGGAAGAGAAGCTTCGCGGCGTAAGGGATGTAAACCTGGGCAATCTTCGATTTGTTCTTGCAGGATCGGCAGAGGAATGACTGGTTGCTCAATATACTGTATTTCAATCGTTAGCAGTGTCATCAATAGAATTGAACTATGAAGAGGACCGACTTACGCAACAGGAGTCATAAGACCGCAGGTCTCGCAGACGTGGACTCGGAAGGCGTCTGACACCTCAAAGAGGCGTTCCTTAAGGAAAGAGGCGGCACCGTGCGCAATCATACAGTCACGTTCCATTTCTCCGAATCGGAGACCTCCATCCCTAGCACGACCTTCGACGGGTTGTCGAGTCAGAATTTGCACCGGACCACGAGCTCGGGCGTGGATCTTGTCGTCCACCATGTGCCTGAGTCGCTGATAGTACGTGGGTCCGAAGAATACCTGTGCTCGAAGCTTGCGTCCAGTGTGACCGTGGTACATGATCTCGAACCCGCGAGACTGATAACCGTGCTCGCGCAGGAGGCTCGATACTGAATCGACGGTAACGTCGGTGAATGGCGTAGCGTCTCCTTCCATTCCCTTCAGGGTGGCTACCTTACTCAGGAGACATTCGATCAAATGTGCAATCGTCATACGCGAAGGAATGGCGTGCGGGTTGATGATAAGGTCCGGAACTATACCCTTAGGGGTGAATGGCATGTCCTCTTGCCTATAGGTAACACCAATGGTACCTTTCTGTCCATGGCGAGAGGCGAATTTGTCACCGATCTGTGGGATCTTCGTGGTTCGAACTCGCACCTTGACGTATTTCAGACCGTCCTGGTTCGTGGTCAAGCAGACCGAATCAATGATACCACTCTCCGTACTGCGCAAAGGCGTCGACGCATCTCGCTTGACGTGAACCTTGGTCCGCTGGCCCATCTCCTCGTTGTCCGGGTTGATGGGTGACGTCTTTCCGATAATTATGTCGGTTCCACCAACCCTGGTGCCGGGGGAAACGATACCATCATCGTCAAGTTTGTCGTATGTTCCCTGCTTGAGTCGCAGCGTGTCTGATCGGAATGGTTTCTCAAATTGTTCGAGGAAGTTGATACCAACGCGCTTCTCACAATCATTGTAAGAACGGAAGAACAGACTTCGGAATAGCCCCCTGTCTATGCTGCTCTGATTCATGATAACCGAATCTTCCTGGTTGTATCCCGAGTAGCAAGCAATGGCGACGATGGCGTTCTGCCCGGCCGGCAGTTCTCGGAACTTCAAGAATTCCATAGAACGGGTCGTGCCGAGTGGCTTCTGCGGGTAATACAGAATATTGGCCATGGTATCCATACGACGGTTGTAATTGGTAAGGAAGAAACCCATAGCTTGTTTGCCCATGGCGGACTGATAGGTATTTCGGGGCGACTACACCACAACGTTAGTAACGAAAGTATCAAAATACACCAGCATAGTGACATACCTGATTATGATCCGGGAATGGAATAATGCTTGCGCAAATACCTAGAAGCATGCTAGGGTGGATCTCGCAGTGGGTGTACATGTGCGTGGTCGGGTTAACCTTGGTCCTCAGTCGTTTATTAACCTCATCCCCATTATCCTGGGACACTTCGTATCCGGCCTTGGTCTGGCGGTAGGTCTCCAGGTCCTCAGGCGTCATGCAGATCATGGCCGTTTCTTCTTCCTCGGCATCGAGATAATCGATGGCACCTGCGTTGACCAAGCCTTGCCAGCCGAAGTACTCCTCACTCTCGGGATCTATCTCGACGTCCGCCTCGAGTCTTAAGATCATCTCCTTTGTAAGAGCTAACGTTCCCTTCTTGGCGCCAGCCTCCGTGTCCTCTTGCTCCACAACAAACACAGGGCGCATAACGCGACCAGCATCTGAAAAGATTTTAAATTCACGGTCGCGTATGTCGCGGACCAGAGACACCTCAGCCGGAATCTGATTGGTCCGGCGCAAGTTTTGGACATCTCTCACTAGAGCCTTAGGGTTATGATGTACGCCGATCCAAGAGCCATTAAGGAAGATCTTAGTAGCATCGGGGTATCGCAACGGCTCATACTCCTCGAGCACCTCCATATTTCTAGTAATCATGTAGTCGACGATAGGATCCGTTGACGTGCCGACACTGATCGAACACATCAATGACAAGTTCTTCACCAGACCGCAGGCCTGGCCTTCGGGCGTTTCAGCCGGGCAAACCAGGCCCCAATGGGTATTGTGCAACTGTCGAGGCTTTGCTAGCTTTCCATCTCGCCCAATGGGCGTGTTGGTTCTTCTCAAATGAGAAAGCGTCGAGGCGAAAGTGTATCGGTTCAAAACTTGCGACACACCGGCCGTCGAGCTCATGGCCTTCTTCTGATCACCCCAGTTTCCTGTAGCGAGTGAGTACTTGAGGCCATTCGAGATAATGGAGGGCTTGGCAGCTAGAGCAATTTCAAAATGCTTGTTCGTGTCGATGCAGCGTCGAAGGTGATTTGTAATCTCGTTAGTGAGCCGACGAACAATATTCCGGAACAACTTCGCTAAGAGAGGACCAGCAAGATCAAGTCGCTTCTTGCCAAAGTGGTCACGATCGTCCGTGTCTCGTCGGCCAAGGGCGCACTGCAGAAGCTTATGAACCATATATCCGAGGAAGAAGGCCTTTCTGGTCTCGCAACCCTCGGTCTGGGAGATGTGAGGGAGGGTTTCCTTTTGTAGGATATCCTTTGCGGCTCTGACACGTCGGTCTCTTAGCCCGTTATGAGCGTCGCGACCTCGCTTTCCAATGTAGTCCAGGGCGACCTCGCGATCCTGGATGCAGAAGGCTTCCTCAATACAAGGACGTAACATCTCAAGCATCTGACTATCGTTGCGATCGTAGCAGATGTGGTTCAGAATCTCCTCGTCACTGACCACACCTAGAGCTCGAAAGACGATTGCGATAGGGAGATCCGCCTTGACGAAGGGCAAAGTGCAGTGGATAACTTTCCCGTAGCCTCCTCTCGAGGCGTCACCTTTGGTCAACAACTTCAGCTGAAAAGATGAAATCAGCCGCGAGCCCTTCTCGAGGGCACTTCGAATCTCGGCCGTATAGGACCACGGGCTCGGCTGGGCCTTCTTGAACACCTGAACAATGTTGGCGGCGGAACGTTCCTGGGCGATAAGCACTTTTTCACTCCCGTTGATAACGAAGTAACCACCCTGGTCATAAGGGCATTCGTTGAGTAGAAATAGGTTATCTTCGTTCTCGGAACTTAGATGGCAGGCCTTGGACTTGACCATAATGGGTAGTCTTCCGATGAACACTTGGTCACTAGATTTGCGTCCGTCGGTATCCAACACATTCGGCTCCTCCTTCATGACTAGCCGTGTTGGGTGCTTTCCGGTGGCACGAGCCTCAGCCTGCTGTTCGTCGTCCATCTCGTTGAGAGGGACGTCTTCCTCAACGCACTTCGACACTTTGCTATCGACACTGACGTATAGAGGAGCAGCATACGTCATATTTCGATCGCGGCATTCGTAGGGAAGTAGCGGGCCAGAAGTGTTGTCGCTCTCCATTGCAATCGGTCGGGCGATAGTTACGTGGCCGAGCTTGATCTCATACCGACGAAGGACGATGACCTCGTCATCGGAAGACTGAGGAGGACTGCTCTGATCTACAGTGATCGTGGCATGTTCGTCAACCAGCTCTTGGATTGTGGTTTCCTGGAAGTCGTTGAATGAGTCGATCTGTTGGGAAACGAGACCCTTTGTCTTGAAGTAGGAACCGATAACCGTCCAGCAATCCTCGGGGGTAATGGTGTCGTCGCCATAATCTTCCTCGAACTCATATTCATATGCATCCTCATATTCGTATTCCGCCATGGTGTAATATTTCCAAGCCTATTCGAATCGATGAACCGTCGCAATTGAGAAGGTATAGTTAATTCGATAGATGTAGGAAAATTTGGGGGTGGCCGATACTGGTCGTCAAAGGAGTGTCGAGTTTAAATGATGATTTTGAAGGAGAGGAAGTGGTTGGAAGAATTATGGCGTGGGATTATTAGAGTGTCAATTTGACGAGGAGTATAAAACGCAAGAGAAAGTGAAAAGATGCCTGTTTAGCTTTGCTTCGTAATCGTCGCAAGACTAGGCCGGTGGTAGTGGACAAGAGCTCCGAAGTCACCTGGATGGAAATTGAGGAAGCGCGTAACTGCCTGTTGCGCGCAGGCTAGGAAGAAGATGTTAATGATGCATCAAAGAGGCAGCAAGCTCATCCAGGATGACGAGAAACCTACCAGAGTGTGTCTGGTCAATCAAACCAGATGCGCGAGCCTCGTTGTGTTGTCGTCGTGGTGAGGATTGTGATGGGGAAAAGGATGTTTTTTTGTTCAAGGAGGCTCAGCAATAGCAAGGCTGATCAATCAAAGAAACCTTAGATGCCCACTTACGCGCTCCGGTGGCAATTGAGCGCTAGCTATTTGCGGCTAGCCCTCGAGCCCGTCTCATCTGTTATCGATATGAAATAGTCCATCTTATCAACCATTCTTATACAACAGGTAACTTGTGAGTTTTGATTCCATGTGATTCACGCAGTTTCTCAAGTTCATATATACGTTCTATCACTTTCTCCAGGTGAAAGATTGTTCAATTCACCCATGCTTTTAACTGACAAGCTATTTATTCCATACCTCTCTTCATTTCATTAATTTCATAAATCACTGCCACAATTCCAGCGGCCAATCAGATGACCAGAATCGCCCCGCAGCTAGTGACTCTTTTCTTTGCTAATCTTTCACACCAAATCTTCCTAGGTATCTTCTAATATTTACATAGGTTAAGTCTTCAAGGGGACACACGTTGCGTAAGTAATGCAATCAGTATTAGCAGGTCGCGCAAAACAAGCTCTATCTAATAATATCGATCAAGTAAAATTAATTGATTTTTTTTTATCCGTACATGGGAGCTATGGCTAGCCAATCAAACCTCTAAACGCTGTGGCGTCTTGTCCATCTCCCCCTTCTTTTTTCCTCTCCGCCCTGTAAGGGCAAATCATACGCTGGTGTATTATATCGAAGATATCGCCCTACGCCATAGACAAGGAAGCCCATTCCACAGGTAAAAAAACACGGGTTGAGTTTTCCTGCCTCTCTCCAGGAGTCTATCCAACTTCAGCAAGACGAGACGACGACGAAGCGGAGAGTGGCATCTCCGAAGTTCATCCGTAGCGATCACCGACTTCTATGCACACGAATAATCCACGTACGATTCTGCGTATAATCCGAGCTATACTGCCGATGGGGTTTCCGATAACTTATAATACTATATGAGTACCTTAAATAAGCTGGCTGCCCGTTCCGTGTCCCGCTCTTTCAGATAGGAGTACTTAACTGTATGATTTAGCCTAGCGGGAAGAACAAATCTAGAACGTCTTGAGATGTCGAGCAACGATGAATCGGATTGCTCAACTTGGCAGTTCTACATATCTGGCCCCGCGTCTTCATATATTCTACCGATATAGTTGTTCCTCGATTGCGAGAACATCCTTGAGCCTAGCCGCGCAGCTTACTCATGTCAATGGCCTCTCTTGCTGATAGTTCGATAGTTACTATGGTCTTGGTATAATGGAGACTTGGTCGTAATGAATATCGTAGCAGTTCGTTCCGCCGTTCCGCATCGATCAAAGGTAGGTGCTCGGAGGCTGGCCCGTCCGCAGTCGGGATGTGAGGAGTCTCGGGCTTGAGTTGGTTGCTCTACGCACGCGGCTACATGTATCCACTGGACGACGTTGTGTAAGGGTAGGTAGCATTGGAAATATCGATATGCGGACACGTACGACTTCGTTCGGAGAGACCTTTTAGCTAGTATTTCCGTTTATTGACGTTGAACTTGAATCGTCGAGGTAGATCGAAGAGATATAATAGTGTGTCGAAGTTAAATGTATCATCCGACTGCATTGGTATCCTGGATAGCTCTGCGTCTCTAGTTTCCTAGAGTGTAGAGGCTAAATATGTATCGTTACCATGGTCGGGGGATGAGATATCATATTTATATACAAATGCCGGCTGCCGTGACCCAGAGCGTCGTATATGCCGAGCAGTTCGTTTAACGATGGGAATTCCCTAGCAGGCAGGTGACTATATTCATATCATCCAATGAACTTACAGCTCAGCCCTACAGTGCACGCGGAGTTCTAGATCTGCGAAGATCAATCTGAGGCTCCAATTGAAGACAGCGGTATGAATATGGAAATACACAGGCTTATCAACACTGCGTGATCATGCACCCTCTAAACATACTAGTGTAAGGCATATATCTCATTATATCCATAACTAATACCGCTGACTCGTCGGCCTATCGCTACTAGGTAATTAGCTGAGTTCACAGTCACCTCTGCTGTGACCTTAGGTAATTTAGATTAGAGTGACCTTGGATGAGAACGTCAAAGTCGCTGATTCTTTCCCCTAGTCCTTCTCTCATCCACAGGCGTTTTCGAGATGAATTCTACCCAGTGGCGGATTTTGTTGACTGGTCTAGGTAAGCTTCTAGAAGACACTGCCGAGAGAGTCATGTTTCCCCAGCCTAGGTCGTACTAAAGCTTGAGGGGTATTGGTGCTCATGGGCTGTGATAATATAACGATATAGATTATGCCATGTCTGATTGGGAACACTAATAACTGTCCTTTCCATCAATTCATGCACGCAATACATAGATTTTACTTGATACTTACACGTTCTTTCAAATTATCCTGTTGGTATACCTACCTCTGCGTCCCACCATTAGAGCCGTCTTCGTCGAGCTTCGGTAAAGAGAGAGATAATCTCTTGAAGCCATGTCCCGACATTAGTGATTACCAAGAAGCCCGTAACGGTTTCCCCGATTCCAGTACGAGTTAGGTTCGAGATGATCATGGAGCATCAAATATCCCCAGTACTGCAAGCGCCGCGCTTGGGATGTCGGTTAACTAGCACCATGATCCCATGAGTAGCAGCATTCAAATGAGACGACAGCGACGCCGAGAGCCAAAGGCCGCCATTGATCTAACGGTTGTATGTAGGATTCCCCCTCCTTCATTATATCGCCCGAATGGTTCGATACTGTACCTGTGCGGGTCTGCCAAGTAGTAAACCGGTTTTATCGGTGCTGCTACGTGCGAAAGTAGGACGTTTGTAGCACATGAGGCGGACCGCCGTCCCGGCTTTGAATGCAGGAGCTAACATCTGGAAGTCTACGATGTGGAGCGTGGAGAGGATGTTGAAGATGTTTCGCTTGCTAACAACCTGTCATGGTCTTGTCATTGGTGGCTGCGGGTATGGCGTCTTCTTAATAAGCCACAAGCTCGAAGCTAGACTGCTTCGACTCCTTGAGATGCGGAGAAAGCGTGGAGAAGCATACCAGGATTTTATGATTTCTCCACGTTACCAAATATCCTGGGTTCTAGGGTCCTAGGGTCCTAGGGTCCCTAGGGCAGAGGGCTGAGAAGATCCTACACAGTTCGGAGGGTCAATCCGATGAGCTTCGAGAAAATACAAAAGGGCGCTAGGTTAGACGATAGGAAGATTACATAAGTTAGATCATAATATTGACGTGTACCATACCTCCAGGCGCGTCCGGATACATACCATCATATTATCAGGTATGCAGATGCAGTATTTTAATCTGATAATTGACTAGATCATTGGAGGAGAGAGATACACAAGGTGCTTATAGTGCTTATCCGTAATTATGTTGACTTTTCCGAGGGCTTGGGAAAAGTCGATGTGGAAATGAATCTGCTCATGCAAGGCGAGTTTAGCACGTCAGCACGTGCCATGAAAAGTTTCTCGGATTGTCACGGCTGCCCTACCATGTTGAAGAGCTGAGCGTCACGCATGGTTTGTTTATGAGACGAAATGGATCTCCAGACGTGGTGGAACTGCTAACTGCTTGATTGTTGAACGACTCTACGACGTCCATGTAGCAGGGTAACAATGCAGAGAACCGGGTCTCCGCAGAAGGTAGTGATACTAACCCAATCAAGTAACTGTCAAGAAGCAATCAGTTGCGATAATCCGTACCTAGACATCTTGTAAGCCCGGTACAGACCATCCGATCGGATTACCGCATCTTCAAGATATTTACCTAAGGTATTTTTTTAATGCCAAGTTCCTTTTTCTGACCCCGGTAACAGACCTTGTTTAGCGCGGGAATTGGAGAGATAGCCCTAACCCCATAGAAGCGATACAGGAAATACAGAAACCGGGGAAATTCTCCAATTATGCATCTGTATCTCACTGCCTCATTCCCCACGTTCTAATTAAGCTAGATGGAACTTAAAATCATCCTAACAGATCAACTACCGCCGGTCTGCCAGCCTACCGAGCCCCGTTGACGGTGATGTCGGATGTCTTTCATCCCTTCGCCTCTATCGATTTCTCCAACTCAACCCGACCCGACGATTCTCAATTGGCCCGTTCCCCTGAACCCCACCACGAGCACACACGTGTATCTGCTCGTTGATACCTGGTACCTAGGTACCAGAAGGTTGACATATACGAATAGGGCACTACTATCAAGCAGAAAAGTCGGGAAATTAAGCATGGAATCCCTACCGAACCCCTGTCAATACTCGTTCTACCCCGCCCCCGTCGTGATGATGATTCACATTTCCCCATGTTTTTTTCTTTTTTTTCGATATCATTTTGTTATCGTTCAAAACGCGTTAATATTTTGATAATCTGAGGTCATTCTTTACCTGGCCAAGCCGCAGCCAAGGAGCCACGTAATTGGTCTCAGATGTAAGGGGGTTCATTTGAAATATGCCGTCGAGGTCGTATCTGTCACTGATACCAGAGCCTAGACTCCTGACCCCGGGTGTTTACCGTCATTAAGTAAATTGTCCAACATGTCCTCGAGTCTATGAGCCCTATGCTTTCTAAGCCCGCATAGTGGGCTTAGACAGCAGTAGTACCGCGGCCCGCGAGGGGGCGCATAGTTGGCACGAAAGAATGGTTTACAAAGGACCCAAAAGCTAATGCAGATCAGATTCGGTCCTTTTGGAAGTTTGCGGCGCTCGTGACCGCTAGTCGTCGTTCTACCTATCCTATTTCATTGTTGTCTAGCTCATTTCTTATTCATACGCTAGTCTCTGGCCTTGGCAGTCCGGGGAAAGCGACGGGTTTCTCATGTCTTTCCTACTCGCTTCCAACGCGGTAACATGATCGAGTCCAAACCCCAACTACCTACTCCACTGTTCGCCTTTGCTTTCCCCGAGACGGCACGGCTTGGCCTATGTCAAGCCGTTTCCATGCCGCAATCGATGCTCTCCAGCGTGACACGGTTACGCCTAAGTAGGCGTGCTGCGGGGACTGATGGGCTCGCTGATATACCTATGGTACATATTATACTATATCTTAAGATATACATAGGTCCAATTTCACTCTATTATATTATAGGTACGTACATACAGACTACTATATGACTTGGCCCGCATATATGTATCTAGAGAACCCTGGGAATGGCAATTGGGTCCGGCCCTGTTCGAAAGGTCCCCGTCATACCCTGTGCTGACCGACGGTCACCGACCTTCGGGCGCCCTTCTCGCTTGGTGCCCCAATACTTTGGACCGTAGAAACATAGGATCTTCCTAACCATCATGGCAAATAGATAGCCGCACAGAGATCAGCTGTTACACAGCTTTGTCTGCTAAGATCACGAGCCAAGCTTGCCTGCAGCTACAATACCAGGAACAGGTCGGATGAAGGAACCACCAAGCCTTTCTGACCTAGCGGTGACGGCGCTAAATTATCGCCATGCCAGTGCTGCCACCCATATCTTGTCCTTCATTGTGTACCGAATGGGCCCAGTGGTCCATGTACCTGTTGTCCAAGCCCTAGCCCAGCTCCTCCCCCATCGTCAAGATTAGGAAGGTGAGCAACATTCCAGTCTGGAATGCGGAGAATCCCTACCATAGCTCACGCGTAGCTTTGATATGGAGCTTTCCCGGTAAGTATATCGTGCTCTCATAATGTATATTTAAATTGTCGTCCGCCCGCCTGCCCGTCCCAAGTCTGGATGAGTAGAGCGTTCTCGTAGTCCTCGACAACTTCTTCTTTGACTTGACAAGTCCCCCCCTGGCGGCTCTACACGTGGCGGCCTGCTTGACCCTCTCTACACAAAGGAAGTAAACAAAGATGCGTTCCAATCTGTTTACAAGCCTCTTAACTCTGGTCCCAATGCTGGGTGATCTAGCATTGGGATACCAGGTCCAGGTGAGCGTCTTCGCTACCTAACACCCTAAGACATTCTAAACTTACACGTCGTAGACTCCTCCTCTCGACACTGAGTGGACTTACACTGTCGGGACCGACCCCTGGACGGAATACCCTCGCCCTCAGCTTCAGCGAGCCCAATGGCAAAGCCTGAACGGTGTGTGGAAGTGGAAGTCGGCGGCCTATCCGGGTGAAGCCGTTCCCGCCAAGGGAAGTTTTGATGAGGACATCATGGTGCCGTCGTGCATCGAAAGCGGCCTATCAGGTGTTATGAAGCAAAATCAAACCTATTCGTGGTACAGGACCGAGTTCACCGTCCCTCAAAATTACATACAAAAGGGCAAACGAGTATTACTCAATTTTGAGGCCGTGGACCACCAGGCGACCGTTTACGTGAACGGAGATCTCGTGGGTATCCACGTGGGCGGATACTGGCACTTCAACTTCGACGTCACCAAGTTCCTGAACACCAATGGCACCAACACTCTCCACGTCTTCGTGTTTGATCCCACGGATGCTGAAGGTGAAGCAAACACATCCTTCTTAGCGATACTTATTACTTATCGATCTTTGCAGGTTACATGAACCCCGTTGGAAAGCAGACGCGGGTACCCTCGCACATTTTCTATACGCCTTGCACGGGTATATGGCAAACGGTAAGCGGTCTTCCAATACAGAGTCTGACTACGAGCTGTTCTATAAAAAAGACGTCTTGAAGATATAGGCACCCGCTTGATAATAAATGCTAATGTCGTCCACGTAGGTGTGGCTTGAATCAGTTCCCGAAACGTACATTCAACAACTTGATATCATTGCCGACATGGATGGAACTGGTAGGAGACACTCCTTAGTTTCTCACAGCTATTATTACTGACATCTATTACCAGTAAACGTGACAGTTACGACGAACCAAGGCACAGATTCTGTTAGCGTATCTATTCTTGATAGCAAAGGTGCCAGCATTGCTTCGGTCAACAATGGTGTTGCCAATCAGGCATTCGATTTCAAGGTCACGGCTCCCCAACTATGGTCTCCGGACTCACCAACGCTGTACGTCGATTGGAGCTCTTCATTACCTCTTTTCAAGCACCATCTAACAATCGTATAGTTACAACCTCACCGTCACCGTAGGAGAAGACACCGTAAACTCCTACACTGGCTTCAGAACGCTATCTGTAGGCGAGATCGACGGAGTGCCGCGCCCACTACTCAACGGCGAATTCATCTTCCAGTTCGGCACTCTCGACCAGGGTTTCTGGCCCGATGGCATCTACACGCCGCCCAGCCGGGAGGCCATGGTGTCCGACCTGAAGATGCTGAAGGACCTGGGCCTCAACATGCTGCGCAAGCACATCAAGGTAGAGAACGCGCTCTTCTACCGGGCCTGCGACGAGCTCGGCTTGCTGCTGATCCAGGACATGCCGTCGATGCCGCTGCGCACACCGGACGCCGACCAGCAGGCCGAGTGGGCGCGCCAGCTCGACATCCTGATCCAGCAGCACAAGAACTACCCCAGCATCTACACCTGGGTCATCTACAACGAGGGCTGGGGCCAGATCACCGAGGACTACTACCCGGAATTCAACCTGACGGCGCGCGTCAAGCAGCTCGACCCCACGCGCTTCGTCGACGCCACGACCGGGTGGTACGACCACGGCGCCGGCGACTTCCACGACAACCACCACTACGCCAACCCGCAGTGCGGCACGCCCTTCTACTCCATCAACTCGACCCCCTACGACTACAAGCGCATCGCCATCCAGGGCGAGTTCGGCGGCATCGGCCACAACGTCTCCGCCGACCACCTGTGGAAGGTCGAGCTGGCCGTCCAGCAGATCAACCAGACGTACGAGATCGACGCGGACCTCGACGCCTACAACTACCGCGGCCACCTCCTGTTGAGCGAACTCCGCGACCAGGTCCAGAAATACGCCTGCTCGGGCGCCGTGTGGACGTAAGTTGATCCACTCCCCTTTTATTCTGCCATGTTCTTCTCCCGAGATCGAGATAACTAACACTCTTCAAAAGCCAAACCACGGATGTCGAAGGCGAAGTCAATGGCTTCCTGACGTACGACCGCCGACTCCAGCGCACCGACAAGCAGCAATGGAGGGCGGACATCCAGGCCCTATACGACGCTGCCGCGTCCAGGGGCGGCAAGGCGACGAACTCGACTCTGAGAAGATTCCGGTTATAGAAGTTTACGCAGAGACGCGTGTCATCTCCGAGGTTACACATAAACTTTTAGACATATTTCGTTGCATATGATTCAATTAGATGCAAATTAATAAAAAAATAACAGTTCAATCATACGAAGATTTTTTACGCCAACTTACTTACCTTGACTCCTGATTGAGAGACATCTATTCCTACGCACCCAAGTCACGGTGTGTTTCTAACAGTTCAGGTGAAGACAATATTACTACAGAACAAGATTCGAACTAAACTCGTACACAGAGAGAATCAACGAGACGCCATTACACGGTTTAATGCGGTGTCCCTTCCCAGCCTTCTCCAAAATGAGTTGGTGCTCTTCTACCCAGCACCGTCGTCCTATCTCGGTGATTTTCGCACTTTTGTGCGGTATGCAAGTAAAGCATCTCGTGGATGCCCGGCTGCTTCCAGCCATCCTTCTTCACCTTTGAACTTCCTCCCGCTCTACCTTTAACGACCAACGTCCCTGGTATTCTCTAGCCACCCATTTTCTCCAAACAATCCCATCCTTTCCGCCATAAGACAGGATGAACCAGAATGGCCCCTCCTTGTCCTTTAAGTGGAATTGTCGACTGTAAATGGTGATTTTGACCGCACTCCAGCGGCTCATCCACTGATGACCACTAGTCGGGATTTGGTGACAGCGCGGTCCAAGTTTGGCCCTGGCATCAAAGGGATCCCGTACATAAACATGTGCGGGAGGTATTCAATCTTGCGTAGTTCCGCCTTGGCTCCGCTCGTTGCCACGGCACCCTTGCGCTCCTGCTCATCAGCAAGATCTTGCTGATGAAGTCTTCGGGCCCCTAAACTCTCCTCTAAACATGGAGAAACGTCCTCGGCCGCGAGTCTCGTCTGCTGCCCCGAGGGCCCAGCCCAGTGCGTTCGTAATAGCCCTTCAGGTGCTCGGCTTGGCGTCGTTCTTTCTCTTTTTTCCCGATGACTCAGTGTCGAGGGTTAATAGGGCGTCCTCATCAATTGTGCTGATGCGACCAACCTCCTGGGAGCGAAGGCAATCCCACGTAATGTGACCTAGTCGGCATGGTCCAACGCCTACTCGACGATGTCGGTGATCTCGGCCACGTATCGGCACAGTTGTACAGATGGTCTCTCCAACACTCCCCAGTGCTGAGGGGTATCCTCGGACTAGGTCCTCAGCGGTTCGATGCGCGCTTTGATATTATAAGCGAAGATTTCGGTCGCCCGCCACAATGTGCGAGTGGGGTGTGCTAGTTACCAGCAATGAGCTACACCCCGAGGGCAAAGTTTGCGTTTAGATCGCTTCGCGAGGACCAGCCAACGTACTCTGCGACGAATCGTCGCTTCTCTGGGCCTCGGTAGTGAGTAAGGGGGGATAGAAGATACAGTGCCGCCTTGCGCAGGTGTTCATCAGAAGCCAGGCACCGTAGAAAAGCATCTGCGTTCTTGACACTCTCCTCGGCGGAATTCATCTTCTTGTTGGCACTGTCGGGTGCGAGACGAGACAGTGCCGGCGAAGCTGTTGAGTCGGTCGTCAGGATCTGTGCCCCTTCTGGGGTTTGAAACATCGTACCGAAGAGAACTTTGGGAAGCTCGTAGTAGACTGGCGGTGCCACACTTCTCGAGCTTACCCAGGAGGTGTGCGCGCTGTCGTGCTGTCGTGCCGGATGACCCTTCGGTCCCGCAGCCGACCCCGTTACGGGGTCGGCGTAGAATGTATAGTTTCGGCGAGAGGAATGATTGTGGTAGACCAGCAAGCTGGAACTGGGCGCTAACTCGGTCGGGCGGGAGAGTGAGGGAACATACTGATTCTCAGAATGACCAAGACGAAGTCCAACTCTCAGAAGGAGAAGGATATTGTCGGTGTGTTTGCCCCTGACGCAGTCAGCACTGCAGTTGGCTACAATGACGCCGCTGTTGCCCGTGCCTAGGCCCAGGTCCCGAATACGGCTCATGCCGATGTCGAAAAAGACATTATAAACCTGGAGGCCGCGCGGTATTGGCCATGAGAACTTGGACTATGGTCTGGCGTAAGGATGCTGGATAGAGACGGTGGATAGGGAGAGGCTGTTTCACCCCGAGTTCCTTAGCCGAGCAGGGCGACTCGTGAGGGATGTGCCACCGGCACCTGTGACGATGGGTGATTGTACAGGGGGCTTGTACGGGTGACCTTCACGCAACCAGGACCAGGTGCTGCCAGTTCCCGGTCAAGGGGTTTCTGGGAAGGTCAGGACACCGCGAATGTGCCAAATCGTGATCTTTGATCTGCATCCCACGAACACGCAGTTAGCATCCATGGAGTATATATCCAGTATATGTAAGCATTTCCCACTTACCTCATTGTCAAACTGCGGTAACTCCAAGAGGATGGCTCGAAGCAGAGCGGGCTGCTTGATGGCGACAGAGAGCAGATATGGAGGTCTGCTGGAGCAGTTTAGTGTCTTGCTCAGGACGCGCGGACTACGATCTACGATATCCATATACGAGAGAACACGAGTGTAGGGAATAAATGAAACGTGTATTGTGCACTATGTCCTGCAGGCTATCCGATCATTTTCGGCCTTCCAATGCAGCAGCAGTGGCCAAGTTAGTCTGCTTAGGACCACACTTTGGCCTCTCCCGGTGAGATGTGCTGAATTCGGCACAGAGCTCCATGCGTCTATGTCGCTGTGGTATTGTTCGGGCAGCAAGTTGGTATTACACTTGTCGCTGTTGTAACGCCTCAGGAGAAAGACGAGCACGGTCTACCCCTTTGCAGACGAGGATTTAGGCGACGGACACCTGAAGCCAACCCAATGAGCTTAGCACCGGGATCCATGACAGGATGGTGCTTGTGCCTGAGGGTGGTGTTGTAGAGTCACAGAAGTAGGTCTTCATGTGAAGGATGTTCATGTGAAGGATGTTCATGTGAAGGACGGCCTTCGCTTGGGTCATCAACGTGTTTGTTGTTCCTTGCTGTGGCTAACTCGGCCCTTGGCTTTAGGGCCGGGACCCAGGGGTAGAGGAGGTCCCCAAGGTCCCAAGATCCCACAGGAGACGGAAACCCGTAGGACCTAGGCCGGCATGGCAGTTGGCCACGCTGCCATCTAGAACTTAAGGCATATCGAGACGCCGAAACATAGCGTGGTGGAAGGATTGGCGCCAGTGTCGCGGCAGACACTGTCAACTTCGGTTCTAGTTAGGTCAATCCTGTTCGTTTATATCTGACTGGAAGACAAACCCTGCTGGATTGTTGGACTTACCTTTCCTCTCTTGTTGCCTAAGAATGTGTGGGCAGAGAAGTCCTGTAGACACTGCCAGAACTCAAGCTCTGTTCCGAATTTCGTTGAGTGTCTCGACGACTTCGCACCAGGGGCCCTGTTGGGGCAGCCGCTGACCGGACCGGATCGAGGGGTGGATTGAGTGGCCCTCGCTTCTAAACAGATGATTCGTTAGTTTATAACCGATCGTGCTATTGAAATAACTTGGACTTGGTCGGTACGAAGAATGCTCACCTTTCTACTTGCGAAAGCTAAGGTCGGACCGCCTCCGTGCAACAGAAGCAGTGTGGACCGCTAGGGACGAACTCATGTATCCGAATGGGCGTGCACCTGGATGGATATGTTAGTGCCTGTCTCTGGCAAGTGTGTTTGATGATAGAATCACAACTTACTGGGCTTTGTGCGTTGCAACGAAGTGAAGTGGTCGGCTATGTGCTCGACCTTCGGCTTTAAATCAGTTTTCTGTTAGCTTCTATCCATTGCAATGTGAAATATCTTTGGACCATTGAATGTGTGAATTACTTACCCTTTTCTTTAGCCTCGGGTCTCTCGGTACCCGCGTCTGGAAGAATGCTAGCAGTGGCAGTCGACCTCAACGTATTTGGAGCTATGCTCATCCTCTGTAGAATCTATAGAGGTGATCGAGGATTAGAGATGTGTCGAACACTATGTCTTTGTCTGTTGAGGAAATCATCAGTCTTTCCATCCCATTTACAAACTGTCTTTGACAAAGTGGATGGGAATGGCAACGTAAATATCTTTCCAGCTGCAACGTTGGTTTCAACTAATTGTATAGCCCAAGTATCTTCTAGGTTGAAAGGGGAGATTGGGCTAAGAAGTGCTTGCTTACCTTTGTCGTAAGGATAGATGCCGGCAAAAGGTTACGTGAAGAGGATGCGTGGTGCCATGCTTTTCGAGGAGCCACCCTCTGTAAGACAAGATAACAGCAAGGTAATAGACATGAAACAAATATAACGACGAATAGAGAGATGAAGTTAGGTGGGAATTGCTTTGGTGGATGGAATAAAGTGATGGATGGTTTGTGGTTTGTGGTTTGTATGGAGTTTGGAAAGAAACAGGTGCAGAGTTGCAAAGAAAATTTGCAAATCTACCGAAGAGGGCGGCAACCAGATCACGCGCCTTCTTAGGGCTTCTATTAGACGTAGCAACAGGCAACAGCCGAGTTACTGCCTGCAGGAGCAGGAAATGCAGGAGATACTTCCGTTGACGGGCAACCACGAGAGGCTTGGAAGAATGTAGGTGTACATAGGTGTACATAGATGAGTGCAGCGTATATAGGCCTTAATCACAGTGAAAGGCGCCATGTTCTAGGAGTCACAGGCGATTTTGATGCCAAAAAACGTGACTTGAGGTCCCTGAGTTCCACTATACCGCCTAACTCCAGTAGAATCACTTGAGCAAGAACTGTAAATAGTTTGTACCTACATCCTCTAATAAGCTGGATATGTACACGGATACCTGCCCTTAAGGATGTGCCGCTTGCCTTGTATCCGAGTTAGAGCAATATCCATTGCCTTAGGGATACCAATGCCCCCTAGGTACCAGAGCTTGTCTTCTGGTCCCTCGTTCCCATAGGCCCTCTTAGTCTAGTACTTCCTTCCAGTAAGCATTAACATTACTGTTACAATGCGAATAGCAATGCAGGAGGTGCAGAAACAGTGATGCTGCTGCATGAAGAACTTGCAATCCAACTACAGAGAGCTTTCGGCAATGGGCACGTACTCTTGCCACATCCCCTACTTACTCGAACCTGCAGCACTAACCCCCTATTCAAAGAGCCAGGAGCAAAGGCTAGATCATAGACAGTTTTAGTTACTCTCCACAAGAGACAATTGCGACATCAACGTAGACAAAGGGCTTCGGAGGCACAGGTACGTCCGTTCTCCTCCAGCTAAGGCTGCTTCCTAAGTCTTGATTTCACATGGGAAATCGATACAGAGAAAGCATTGCTCACAATTTATCATCGTTCATGATGGACACTAGCTAACCATCCATCGAAAAATAGTTGCGGAAGCACCCCCTTAACTAGCAACCGTCCCCTGATAGCCACCGAACGCCTTCCGATCTACCTCCTCCTTAAGAATAATGGGAAGCTCGTCCTGCACGTAGCTTTCACGCCAGTTCTTCTCCGTCGGCTTCCACCCTAGCTCGCGCAACCGCACAGCCCGACTGCGACTGTTGAGACCGATCACCGCATCCGTAAATTCCGCGAAAAGATCGTTATAGTTCTCGGGTGGGATCGTACGCGGCGTTGGATCCTCAAGGAGCCCAGCCTTGTGGAGTTCCTCCCCGATGACGGATGCTATATCCTTCCAGCTCGGCTCGTCGTCGCCGGTGGCTTCGATGAAATAATAGGGGCTCTCTAGGATCTCGGGGCTATTGGCTGGCGTGGACTCTAGATGGTGTAAGACCACTTGGTAGGCCCTCGCCAGGTCGAGAACGTGAATGTTGCTCTCCACGGAGAGGCCATCGCCTATGTATCCTGCGTAGCCGTGCTTAAGAGCGTAGCGCGTCAAGGTGGGAATCTGGATCGTTAGACGCCCGTGGCTTGGGTTGACACCGTAGATAGTTGGGGGTATCATAATAGCGATCTTGGCCTTCTCTCCCAGCTGCTTCTGGGCCTTGATGATGGTCAGGTCGATCTGCCGATGCGGCGCATTTTCGGGGACGGAGTTCACTTCCGACACTACGTTGTCGTGGTACACCTTATTCGACTTGTGGCTCCCTGCAGCGCCGTCATCTAGGACGGACGTACCGGAGGTGTGAATGTAGATGGTGCTGAGACCCTTTTCGGCCCGCTGCTGGACCGCATCCAAGATAGCTTCTACGCTAGGAAGATGGTCCGCAGTGGCCGTGTGAATAATAATATCGTGGGTTAGCGCGTGCTTCGTAATAAGACTTTTGTCGTTGAGGTCGCCGAGGACTGTGTCGGTGGCTCCTGTGGCCTTGATCTGATTCGCGTGTTCTTGTCTCCTGACATATCCCGTCACTGCGTAACCCTCCTTTGCTAGTAAGTCGAGGACGTTCCAGCCAATGAAGCCCGGTCCGACGATGAAGACTTTCTTTCCCGAAGACATTTTTGAAGCTTTATACTAAAACTAGGATCTATGGTCGTCTAGTTGTTTATTTGATCCCTACATGAGCAGCTTATTATACCCCAAAGTCCACGGTCGGATACCACTACAGGTTTGTAATCCGAATCTCACGAAGTCGAATTTAACGTCAGGGAATTCACTAATTCATAAGGGATTCTCAACCTCTATGACGTTAATTGTGGTTCAGCGCCTCCATGCCTGACGTGGTAATTGAAACCTAAGATCTAGCAAAGCACGATTTGATTGGTTGAAGCCCCCGAAAGGGGGGGGATCTAGACTACATCCGAACACTTCGATTTATAATCTAGTCTGGCTCCTAGATACGGCTTCATGGCCACATTGACTGAGCACTGCGATTCTTGGGTATCCTTAAGATCCTGTTAGGGATGGAACTGCCTGTCTCTGCGATTCGTTGCGCACTTGCATTTGGTTAATTCGGATAGGGAAACTTCAGGGGTTGGAATAAGTAGGTCGCTATCCCCTTCATCGCCTGGTTCGTATCGTCCCAGTCGCATTTATTTCAAGCTCGCACGGTCGGGACGTTCAATAGGTTGAATTGCTGCTGTGATGGGGTGCGCTTCATTCCGTGACATATTTGCATATAAATCCGTAGTAGGTGAGAAACGTTGACCTAGACTTCCTATGAAGATGAATGTGTGAACAGCCAGACCGCGGAATTACAAGTGCCAGAGAAGTCTCATGGGAATGTTCGGATTCAAGTTCGCATTGACTTTCCAGTCCCTCCCATGATTATTCAAGTAATTTGCTCGTCCACAGAACATTTTATTTACAGAACTGTGATGTTTATGACAGCTGGTATCCCCGCATTGGGTGTTGTCGTATAGGGGCTGAGTTATCATCTGTGGGGGTCGAAAACTTGGTAGCTAAATTTCGGCGAGTAATTGGTTATACGAATGGTGATTATTCGATTGAGACCGCAAAATGCGCCTGGCGGCGAATCAAATACATCACTGCCTCTATCCTTTTCGTGGTAAGGTCTATAGAAGGTACTCGTTTATTATACTTTAATGACTACATGAATATAGAATCCAAACATGTCGACTGCACGCATTAATATCACCCAACCGGTGGTGAACAGAGGGTACGGTGATATGGGCGAGTAGGAGACGATAGGCTACTCCGCGGACTTGTGTAACCCTATTAGCTAAGCAAATGCCGACATAATGTCTTTTTGTTTTCTTCTTGGACATATACGTAGTCTCTAAAACTGTTGAACTATGTCTAACTTAAACGTCTTCAGATCTCTACGAATTACGCGCCCCTTATCTACTAAGCTTAGGTTCGCCTTGGGTTCTCCTTGCGGCTCAAATACAAGCACAGCATAAGAATGGCGCCTCCTGACAGCAACCCGCCTCGATTGACAGAGATCGGGATCATCGTATGCACGGCTCTGAAGCGGTCTATCTTCAGAGGCTTCCTGATACTTTATCGAGCGGAGGTGAGGTTGACATCTGCGCTGCTATAGAGAATGGGTCTGGAGAAGGCGAATTGAAACACAGTGGCTTTTGCAAATACCTGTAGCTGCTGGGCAAATTCGCGTGATACGGGGCTTCAAAGTCAGTCTAGGCATTTGAATATTTGATAAGGCACCATACACCTTGCAGAGTCTAACCAGTTTGCCCTCGGTTGTGATATTGCCGAGATTGCGAAGGTATGTCTCATGGTCTTATGGGCGTGATGGAATTACTGCGCCGCTCTAGAAACACCAACTAACGATTATAGGTGACCCACTAGAATTAAGCTTAAACCTGTTTGTTATGGGGCATCTGGGTGGCTACTACATAGTACCTTAGGAGGTAGGTATGTACATACTTTTTTCATTGCAATTAGATCAATGTTATATGATTTCTACCTAAAAGTTAAATAAACACTGGGTAGTATAATATAACAAACGGCATGTTTACAGGACGAGAAAAATTCAAAGCTTATAAAGAAAATGAGTTATTGGAATATCTCCTTCGGATCTCGCCCGAGATTCGCATAATTCAGGGGCTGAAAAGCCAGGGGGCTTAGTGCAGTGGCGAAGGGGACGGAACAGCGCTAATTTCCTCTTTTTTCCCCTGCTTACCCTTTATATACTTGTTACTTCCCTTCTTTCCTTTCCTCGTCTTCAGCGCAAATCTTTCCCTTTTCGTGGCCGTCTTCAATCAAGAGCGCCGTCCATTCGTTATTTGTGTTTTTGCTGGCTTGCCCACACCACCGATCCGCATCCGACAGCATCTCCCGGCTCCGAGTGACACTTCTCGGCTACCAACCGAATTACTCCATCCGGCTAGATCCATCTCACTACCATCCATCATGTTCACCATCACCCTCAAAACCTCCGTCTTGGCCACGGCTACCACCCTCCTCCTCCTCGCCGTCCCCGCCGCCGCCAAGACCGACCTCTCCGGCTGCGTCTCCTCCGAGACCGTCGCCTACGGCGGCGCCAGCCTGATCTGGTACGTTCCGGGCTCGGGCGAGATCTGCGCCTTCCTGGACTGCGGCGGCGGCATGGCGCCGCCCAAGACCACGGTTCCCGGGTGCGCCGCGTACTCGGGGACCGCTACCTACTCGCCTAGCTACCTGCCGGGGTACGGGGCCGAGGCGACTTCTGCCGCCGCCAGCTCTACGGAGAACTCGTCGCCGGCCGAGACGTCCGCTAGCGTCGCGTCGAGTACGACGGCTGCGGGTACGGGCGCCGGTACGACTAGTGCTGCGCTGTCTTCGACGGGCACTATTACGGCGGCTCCGTCGTCGTCGTCGACGACGACGTTGAAGACGAGCACGACTGCTGCCGGATCGTCGAGCGGTGGGTCTTCTTCTTCTTCGGCTGGAAACTCGACAGGAGCCGGGTCCTCATCTAGCACCTCGGGAACCAGCAGCGTGTCCCAGGCCGCAGCTATGCCGACAGCCGTCGTCAAGGGTGCTGTAGGTATGGTTGTTGGTCTCGCAGCGGGCGTTGCGATGTTGTAAAGTCAATTGGAGTGCTGAGAGGTATGTTGGGTTCGTGAGGAGTCTATGGCGGTAGTTCGGTAGTAATATTAATAAATATTCATAATACATCTCGGGAACTCCATCAGTCTATCATAGTGAATTGGGAGGCTAGGTGAAAAGATTCGAGAATGTGACTAAATCACTGCTTTTGCAAATTTGCTATACCATTCTTAAAGTATGAACTAAAGCCAGACTGCTTGTGTCCTATGAGACTAGAACCTCACAACTATGCGTGATGTAGATGCCCCCCAACCCTTTTGTATTCTACCTGTCCACGAAGTTACCATCAGCCGGGCCCGTTAATGCTATTAAAATAACCCAAAATGAGAGAATGCAGTCCGTACATATGTAACCACGATGCTTCATCCTGTAAATATCGGTGGGAACCGACAACCGCAACCCCAATGACCTAACAGTTGGAGCATACAATATAGCCTGCGCCTCAGTGCCAGGTTTTAGGAGCCTCAATAGGCTGTGGATGCGTGTTATGATCTACTTCAAAGACAGAAAGTCACATTATGGGGACTCGGATGTTACTGGGGCTCGACAGACTCAGGCATCAGCATCCAACCAAGTTTACGGATCTGGAGGCCCGTATAGCGCTTAACGAACCGCAGGGCGAGCACTGATATTCAGCATTACATAAGACCTCGTAAATAGTGTTGACCCTATCGCCTTATATGGTGGTGTCAGACATCGGAGGCCGTGCATCGTCGGCATCTCTCAATTGGGGTTTATAATTAAAACGTTAGTGAATTCACGGAAGACCTATTTCATGAATTAAGATACCAATGGGAATAATTCTTCAGAAGGGGTCCGGATTTGCCCCGCCCTCAATTCTTCATCTCGCTACTGTGTACCCAGGTAGGTATGTATAGACTATGTATGTACAGGCTACGTTGTATCGCTTGAAGTAAAAATAACCAGAAGCGTATGCTGTGTCTACTCTATCATCAGCATGCAAAAGATGGATGAAAAAAAGTTCACGATAACAGCCACCGCAACGATAATGATGACCGCGACGGTCCCTCACCATATCCAAAAGTACGGCCTTAGTAATCGCGGCCGAGTTTGTTTCCTTCGGCGTCCGGGTCCTCCACCGGTAGTTCCGAGCCAAGCACAATGGGATCGATCCAGCTCCGACCGAGTCCACCTCCTTTTTCCCTGGTGGACTCGTGCTGTTGAAGACGGTAATAATCATCCGGCCCGATCATGGGCGCGAAATCGAAGATGCGGTAGTCGGCATTGAAATACCAATAACCAGAAACGGCCAACCTTAAGAAGGCCGAGTGGGAGACAACGACGATGACCTTCTCCGGACGATCATACAGCTTCTTCAGAGCTATCTGAGCACGCGCTAGGATGGCCTTCTTGGTGAAGTGATATTGGCTAGCCGCCGGAGACGTCTTGTCTGGGAATATCGGGTCGACTTTTGAAAAATTTACAGTGGGAAATTCTTCCTTGAGCCTATCGACGGAACTGCCTGTGTCACATGGCTTGGCCGAATTTTCTATCGAGATGCTTTAGACTGGTTCTTCATGGTAGATCGCGCCGAGACGCAGAGCTGCTTACCTTGCCAATCCGCATCGGCCTCGACCCTGATGCCTTTATCCATAAGCCAGTCCACAGACCGAAATGCCGTTTGTATTGTCCTACGCAAAGGAGAAACTACTATAAGCTCGGCCTTCTGGACGATTGGATTTTCTATAAGACTGGCCCGTAAGTCTGCGCATTGTCCATGTCCCATCTCGGTGAGATCAGGATCCGGGAGTGTGAAGTCCTCTAGGTGAAGTCAGAATTGAGACACGACAACTTATAAATCGGTGCCTTATCGTAGCAGGCTTACTGAGGGCATTGTGTCGTGCTTGAGCATGGCGAACAAGTATTAGTGTCGGAGGCATTCTCAAGTCCACAATGGGATTAATGTCGTCGTATGGTACGTGATGAAGTGTAAAATGAAGCCCAAATTCTATACCCAATTCTGAGAACAGGAAGCGCGCTGGATGTGGTGGAGGTGAGTATGGACAAAAAGGGGTTTATATATGAAAAATCGGACTGTTCCAATGAGTGGCTGCCATTAGGCATATATCCAAAGTCTGTGTAATAAGACTGATTCAAACCTAGCCATGCTTGCTTACTGTTGGACGGGCTCATGAGCCGAAGCTGTCCCTAAAATATGGCCGACGTTCTTTCTCATAGTGAGCTGTGACTAATATTATATGGAGTGTGACTAAGAGAACCTTAGCTAAGATCGGGATTATTGTTATAGTGCAGTAGTCTTATTCGTTAAGGCGTGATTATGAGTTATGGGGTAGAGAGAGCTTGATGCCAAGAACTGCAGGGGCCAAGTCAATTGAAGCTCTACATTTTAATGTAAAACCGAGATTCGATAACTGTCAGTCAACTTTCAACTTCATATTTGACCTACCACATCAATGACATTCCCCGATAATGACGAGCATAGATGAACTGTTCAAGGTCAGTTTAGATCAATGCCTCCCATCACTAACTATTACCATTTGACTAATTTCAAGATGTAGGCATCTGGTGTTGGCAACAAGCGCAAGCTAGAACCTCTTAAAGATCCCAGTACGCCTCGCCCTCTTCGTCGACAAGCCGACAGACGTCCCAACCTACCATATACAGCCTTATATACTAACGTGTCACTCCTGCAGACGAGATCTATAAATCTGCTCGTTTATCAACAAATGGCCAGAGCAGCAGGCACGCGCGCGTCGAAGACGAGGCTGCAGACGAAAACGACGTCGAAGCGGGACCCGCACCACCACCGGACGACGAGAACGACGGGGACTACGGACCGGACCTGCCGCCCGACGACGACGACGAAGAAGGGGGCCGCTTCTTCGGCGGCGGAATAACGGCGCAGGAGAAGGACGCGCTCGACTACGTGGACGACCCGGATCCCACCGCGAACGCCCAGCCCGACAAATTCGACGGCGCGTGGCTGCGGCGCACGGCCCTCAACTTCGAGAAGCGCATCAGCAAGAACGCCGAGCTGCGCGCCAAGTTCGAGGACCAGCCGCAGAAGTTCATCGCCAGCGAGGCGGACCTCGACGCCGACATCAAGGCCCTGTCTATCCTCTCGGAGCACCCGGAGCTGTATCCCGAGTTTGCGAAGCTCGGGTGCGTGGCAAGCCTGGTGGGCTTGTTGGCGCACGAGAACACGGATATCGCGATCGATGCCATCGAAATCATCAACGAGCTGACGGACGAGGACGTCGCCGCCGACGACGACCAGTGGAACGCGCTCGTGGATGCGCTGCTGGAGGCCGACTTGCTAGGATTATTAGTGTCGAATTTCGAGCGTCTCGATGAGGAGCAAGAAGAAGACCGCAGCGGCGTATATTACTCCCTCAGCATAGTAGAGAACCTGTGCAGCGGGCGAACGGCCACGGCAGAGCAGGTCGCGGAGAACGACAACCTGCTGAAGTGGCTGCTACGCCGAATCCAAATAAAAGAAAACCCCGTTGGCCAGAACAAGCAATACGCCGCAGAGGTCCTCGCGATATTGGTGCAGACATCATCCAAGAACCGGAGGAAACTGGCTAGTCTGGACGCCGTGGATATCATGTTGCAGCTCGTCGCATCCTACCGAAAACGCGACCCGGAAAAAGGCGGCGAGGAGGAAGAATACATGGAGAATCTCTTCGAGGCCCTGACCTGTCTCGCAGACGAGCCCGAGATCAAGGCCAAGTTCGTTGCGGCCGAAGGAGTCGAGCTATGTCTAATCATGCTGAAAGAAGGCAAACTGAGCAAGCCCGCCGCGCTGCGACTCCTAGATCACGCCGTAGGGGGGCCGGGCCAGTCCGGAACCGAAGTATGCCAGAGAATAGTCGAAGCCGGCGGCCTGAAAAACATCTTCACGCTCTTCATGAAGAAGCAGAACGACAGCCAAACCACCGAACACCTGATCGGTATGTTCGGGGCTATGCTGCGGCTCCTGCCGGCCGACTCGGCGGAACGTATACGCACGCTGGCAAAGTTCGTCGAAAAGGACTACGAGAAGACGGAGAAATTGGTCAAGCTGCGGAGGGAGTATGCGGCGCGGGTCGGCACGGTAGACAATGCGATACGGAAGGAACAGAGCGGCATGGACGCCAAGGAAAAGGAGGAGATGGCGGGTGAGTGGCTTTCACGGCGACTCGACGCCGGACTCTTCTGCCTGCAGACGCTGGATGTAGTACTGGCGTGGTTGGTGGCAGAGGACGGCGGCGCGAGGAAGACGATCAAGAAGTTACTCGCGGATCGTGACGAGACATTGAGTGTGATCAAGGATTCGATACGGGAGCAGATTGAAGGCATTGATACCGACGATACGGATGGCAAAGATACCAGAGACATGCTGTCAACATTGGTGGAATTCCTGCAATAGAGGGGCTAGGTAGCCTGGTTGAATGTAATAATTATGAATAATGCATATCGTGCTGGCTAGCTTGTCTAGCTACAGCATGACCGTCTCCAAGGATCTCTTCTATGAACATACACAGACAGACAGACAAAGCTCTTGTTGTGGTGTAGCCAGCCAGCGCTATTGATCCTTTCTTACTCTGTAGGTTTCGCTCTCAAAACACCGGCACTTGTAACACATGCGCACTACACCCACGGGATTCCGACACAATGGTCCATCGTAACAGTCGGCATCGCATCCCCTTCGTTCTTTAGTTGTCTACCCCAGGGACGATCCTCTCCACTGATAGCTTAAGCCTTCTCGGGCGGGGTGGGCTTGACCTCGAATACGGCCTTCAACAGGTTTTCGACTACCTGGGTCTGGCTCTTCTTGCCGGCGGCGTGGATTTCCTTGATCTTGGCTTCGGCCTCTTTGTTCGCCTCGTCCTCGGCCTGCTTGTTGCCCTGGGTGTGCTGTGATAGAGGACCATGTGTTAGCCCACATTGTCTTACAGCCTATATCTTCCTATATCTTAGGGTATGCTATGTGAATGTGCCAACGCATACCTCAGACTCGAACTTCTTGAACTCCTCGTCCTTCGATTGGCGATACGCCTCTATCTCCTTCTTGGCTTCGTCTCGCGCCTCTCGTACTCTCTTGGTTCGGTCTGTAAAACCAGGCAGGTTAGTCGTGCTCTGTGCGGCTTCTATGTGGCTCGGCGGTGATGAATGGGATGGCAAGGAAAAGGCACCGACATTCTCGAGCTTTCTGGACAATCTTAGAAGCTTCCCTCTCGGCCTACGAGCTACTTGTCAGCTGGCCCCTATAAGTCTGGTATAAAGTTCGGTAATTCGGTGGGTTAATCGCGTACATCGAGCAGGGTCTGGATGCCTGCCGAGTTCTGGGCCGACTGTTGACGAAGAGCAACGTTAGCTATCGGCATCTATATCGTCTGCCTGAAACATGGAGTAGCGTATTCGGCTTCGCGCATACCATCCTGATCGATTGATCTACTAGGGTGCTTTATTTCTATGTGGAAATGGTATTGGATGAAAGAAACACACAGCAGTGCTCCTGTTCTGGTAACTAGCGTGCGTTGTGGGTAGGAGAATCGGTGTTGAGTCGAGTTAGGAGGCAGGTTGCTGGTAGAGCTCGGCGAATGGTCACTCTCGAATTGAGGTCACAGGCCAAGGCGCCGCGTGGTTCATGCCCCAGGTGGTTCAGCAGATGGGGCTGGGGGGAGCTCCAGCTCGTCGGAGGGAAAAACACCAACGCCGCCCACTGAACTGAGTGGCTCGGGCCTACCTAAGGTACCTAGCGCTGTAGCAGCGGCCTGCTACGCTACTAGGTACCTACCTAGGTACCTAGGTAGGTACCTAACCTTCCAGTTACAAGGGTGCGCTATCGATATGCTCCAACGTCATTTTTGGAGAAGCAATCTTCTCGGTTCATCTTCATCCCAAGAGCTTTTGCAACACATCTCGAAGAGCTATGGTCTTGTAACGAGCGTCAATTCGGACTCGAATAAACTCAATCGCTGTCATACATAGCCGTCATGTCGCGCGCCTCGAAGTTTACCCTAGCCGGCACATCGTTGTTCGCCGTCGGTACCGTGATCATGGTGCATTTTCAGCAGAAGATGGAGAAACAGGTACGACAATACACTACCTGAGGCTTAACTCGGAACCTCATAGATACTCATGTATGTGGAACAGGCCATGCACCAAGGAGTTGTGCGCGACATGGAACAGCAGCGAATCAAAAAGGAACGCCAGCTCGACTTCGACTTACAGAAAGCCTTGGAGGAAGAATATAAAAGGGGCCAGACCGTTCGAGAGACAACAGAAGAATCATCGACGAAAAACCCGCCCGATCGATAGGACTTCCAAGGCAACGAGTAATAGCTTATATCATACTTGGATGGTACCGAACTTCGAAGCCCAGCGGTGGACTCGGCGAAGATCATGTGGAAAAGCCATGCGGCTCTAGGTAGGTGCGTGTCAACTTGGGTGAAATGGCAGCTATTGAGACGTCCCAGCATGACCCTGGGAACGTAATTGCTGCTAATTTGTTGATAGCAAGGTTCTCGGAAACTTCCTTACCACTACCTATTTACTACTACCCGTTATTTGGAGGGTTTATCGGCTTCTTTTCGTTTAGACAGCCAGCCAGCAGGTCGTGAGTAATTCACAGTAACTAGGTAGTGTACTCTTATATCGAAGACAATCGTATCTCTACTCGTCTTCGGTACCTTGCTTTGCGCCTTGCTGGTAATGCGATCGGTTTTGGCGAATTAAAACGCTGTTCATACAATGAAACACATAATACATGGTAGATATCTACTAAAATTAGTGTACAACGAGAGCTATCTTCAACTATAATGTACAAAGCTATATTCATCGCTCGTAGCTTCAATTTAACCAGTTCGCCCCTGAATCATATCGAAAATAGAATTATATCTCAAAACCCGTGTGCTATGCTCGAAACAGCAATTTGGTCGTGGTAATTCTTTATCACGTCCTCTTCGACCTTCTCAGCAAACACGTCTACATCAGTTGACGCGAATTTCCTTGCGCTAATCTTCTGTTCGAATAGAAGATCCAGCTCCGCAAAAGTGCGCCCAGCTGGTTCGGGCACGCGGAAGAATGTATATACAAAGCAGAGAAAGCAAGAACCCGCCTGTAATTTGGTAAGTAAAGGAAACTAGAACGGATAGGATGACTAAATGAACAGCTCACCCAGAAGAATCCAGCATAATTACTCCAGTCCCATGCGGAAGGGTTGAGCATATATGGTGTCAACACACCACAAATGATGCCGACAATATTGCTGCAGATCGTAAGCTTCCTGCTGTAGCGTTTTGTACACCGGGTGGAAAGGACTTACTAGAGAATACGACCGAGCACTACGGTCTTGATCTGCAGACGTCGTGTTGAAATCTCTGCAACCAAAGAATAACAGACAGTTCCGACTGTTAGCTGGTAGCACAATGCCCAAACCAGCATGATACTACCAGTCGCGAGGGACGCGGCATTTCTGTCCGGAGCCAGGCCCAGAAACCCGAGGATCATGAGTATTAGGAAAAGCCCAGCAAGGCCATACAGGTACAGCGTCCTTCGTCCGATTCCTAGGGTGATTAGCGTCCAAGCTCCGAAGACACCAACACAATTAATGGCATATTGGCCCATGGCAAACGAGTAGGCCTTGTCATTACTAAGGCCAGCCTGCTCTAGAAAATACGTCGAGTAATTGGAAAAAGAATTGCCGCTCAAGTTTTGGATTGCCCAACACATGCAGACGATCTGTCACAATTAGCCTCGCACAACAAGGGAGAACACGCTCCCGACTTACTTCCGTGCGGCGTCTGTCGACTCCCTTGAAGCAATCAAGATAGCTTGCTCCTTTAGTGATCTACACAGGACAGTTTAGTAAGAGACCCGGAGAAATTCACAGGATTGATCTAACCTTTTGCTCTAAAGCCGAAGTATGCACCATCATCGCCACCGTCTCGTCTGCATCAAAATCTGTCTCCCGGTCCAAACTGGTCAGGCGAAGTAAAGAATGCTTGGCATCTTCCAGCTTCCCCTTCCTCACAAGCCACCATGGTGATTCAGGGGCGAACAAGATTCCAATTATGAGAGGTAGCGGCCACATCCACTGGAGTGCATACGGCTATTCGATCCATTAGCACAAATTCTGGGGATGGGCGGTCTGTGAAGTTCTTACTATGCGGTAGGCCCACTCGTCAGTGCGCCAGAGATTACCCATGATGACTCCGATACCAATCATCTGGCCAACGCCCCAGCAGAAGTTGATGTAGGTGGTCAAGTAGCCACGAAGGGCTACGGGGCAGACCTCGGAGGCATACGTAATGGTAAGCGTCTGGAAGACGCCCCAGGGAATACCGCACAGAATCTCGGCGACCTGGAGATGCACGACGGTCTGGGCCGTGAAGAAGATGGCCGTGAAGGCAATGATGAGCACAAGGCAAGCTATGACAGTATAGCGATAGCCAAAGCGTTCGGAAACCCAACCGTTTAATAAGAGGCCAATGATTTCGCCCTACGTGAACGATTGATGTTAAAAATAGCAGTTCCCTAGTAACCAGAGCACAGACATTGCGACGAGTGACGAGGGTTTGCTGTCATCGACGCCGTGAGACTTCAGGGGTCGAAGCGCCAACCAATCGGTAGCCAATAAGGAATCGCACGATACAGAGGTACAGACACACAGAAAGGGGTGGATATTAAACTTTTAAGCATCTCTGTTTAACTTACCACTACTGCACCGTTACTCAGTCCGGCCTGCCACGACACCGGCACTTGGTAAGTGACACTGCCGTCGGCGGCGGTAATGGCTACTCCGTACTTCTGGTTAAACTGGGGGAAGGCGTAGAAGTTGTTCACCAGGGAGACATCGTAACCTTCCATGACAATGCAGGTGCTGATAAGGATGCTCCACGCGATGGCCTTGGGATACAGCCTGAGGCCCTGCCACAACGTCATGCTGTGCTCCTTTTCCGTAGCAAGCCGCGCATTACGGATCACGTCACCCATGGTCTCATGTTCCTTCCGCCTGGGTGCTGTACCCGGCGTCGGGACGGTCTCGACAACATCATCCTCGACGCTCTTCCCTATTGGTGAAGAGGTCATGGCTGCGGCCTTATTTGGGTGCCGCTATTGGGTTCGATAGATAATAAGTCGCTGGGGGCTGTTGACCTGTTGACCTGGCTCCTTTCTCCCCGGAAACTCTACGTGCGGATCGCGTGCAGTGGTGCTTCATTCGGTCTTCCTCCTTTAAGATATACGCTCGTCTATAAATAATCGAAAAAAGAAATAAAATAAAGGGGATTATCTCTAGCGGGTGGTCCGGTGAGCTAATACCCCGCTAGAAAGGGCAGCTAAGGATGCCGAGGCAGTTCGCTATACTCCATAAGCGGCTTAGTTCCGTTACATTTTTCCTTCCACCGGCTCCAGACGATGGAGCGACGGTTGCGGGGAAGAACCACTTGGAAGTTCGATATTTCTTGCCTCGCTTGCTTGTTGGGGCTTGTAATAATATTACGCCTACCCCTGTTCCCTTCCTGCCGCTCCTAAGCCGACTCGGTCAAGGCCCAAGCACCAAGCACCAAGCAGCCAAGCTAATACAGAGCACTCCGCACTCCTCACACACAGTATGTGACAAAACGGCTCCCATTAACGGACGGCTCACATGTAAGCTCTCGCGGCTCGCCATATTGGGTCTGACTGCAGCAGCTAGTTCCCTTATCCATTGGCCAGACTCGTTTAATCTTTTGGTCAGCTCACTTAAGACAAATCGGTATCACAACACGGTTACACGAAGATAAACCCCGTGGGTCCCGTTCGAGACCCGTGATTCGGGAAGAGAGCTCTGATGGGCGGAACGCTCGGTTGACCCAATTGAGGGCTTGGGCTTGGGCTTCGGTGTCCCATAGACCGGGTTTAAGACTATTTCAGATGGCCCCCCGTCCCTAACGTTCGGCGGTTTTGTCCTTCTTTAGGCGACCCCTCGCGAAGTTGGGGCTCAAAATCGATCAACGGGTAACATTGACCGAACTAGACCGAGACCCGAGGCCCGGCGACGTTGCGAATGCCCTCATCAGAGCAGTCCGAGTTGCTCGCCACACCATGGTACCATTCCCGTTCTCTCAACGCTTCAACTGAGCGGTTTTTTGCCCAAGCGCCCCCGAGCGAGGTGGATGATGATGTCGGACAAGTCGGATACTTGTTCTTCTTTCATCACCTCGATTGCTTCAATGTTTTGAGTAGATGCTGATTGTGACTATTTTGGTAAACAGCGTTACATGTCGTGAGCACCACCTCAAATGTAGGATATTCTAGGCTGCTCCTTGCGCTTGTTTGCTGCGTAACAATGCGATTAACCATTGCCTTTGAATAGGTGATCGCTCGGTTCCGACGTGTGGTCGCTGCGTTAAGGCAGGCCGCGACTGCAGATTGGGCTTCAAGTTCAAGCCTAGCAAGGGCATGTTCTACGCTCTATTTCTATCTCCGGCCCAATTACCAACCAAATCTAATTGCCCGTTTATGTAGGCTCGTTCAATAAAGACCAGCGGTGGCTCAAACCTCCTCGCAGACGTAAGTCTTCCTATCGACATAGGAGGATGAAGATAGTCCGGTGGCTAAGCCTCTGCAAGTAATATTTATCGATGAGTCTCGAGACTTAGCAAATGGAAGTACCAGCAGAGACATATCACTATACGATATTCAAGTCGATGAGATTCGTTTCAGGGATCACAGTTCGAGTTCCGCAAGCGTTACGCCCCCGGCAAGCTCTCACTCGCGGCCACACGATGAGGCTCGGGATCAATCCGTAACTGTTCGAGGCCAGCACCCGCCTAGACATCGCGGCGCATTCGAGAACGGCCGTGTTTCTGTTGCACCTGAGGTTCATGTTCGCCGAGAACCTCGAGTTACCAAGTCTGTCGAGCCTTACGACATGCGTGACAGAAGCAGCCCATATAACCCGCCTCCTAGAAATACTCTATCGGAGAGCTATCCTAATGTCCCCAATTTGCCGCTAAAAAACAGAACAGAGGCGATCCTATTCCGGCACTATATCCAAAAGCTGGCGATTTGTGTAAGCTACCTGGGTAAACAACGGGGTAGTGAAAGTACCCGCTGACTGGTGTAGTTGGATTTATGTGACCCCCTGCGGCACTTCGAGCTTGTCGTCCCAGAACGTGCTGGAGGGTCCCACACGCTTCTAAACGCCATATTTGCTATAGCCGCAAGACATCTAAGTCACACGACTGACTTCGACCCTCTGGCCTCGAATAGGTATCATGACGAATGCCTGAAGTACCTCATCCCCATGTTAGATCATACCTCAACCGTATCGGACGAGAACATGTTTGCGGCAACCATTATCTTACGTATGCTCGAGGAAATGGACGGTAAGCAAGAAGCATGCCCATAGGCAAAGTCGGGAACTGCTAGCTAACGATGAGGGCCAGTTCCGACAACGGGCCAGGACAACTATAGCCATCTCCTTGGCATACATGCCTTCGTGAATGTGGGGGACCACCATATGGTCCCAGGAAGTCTGAGCGCTGCATCATTCTGGGTAGGGCTGCGGCAGGAGATATACATTGCTGTGATTACACAACAGCCGGTCAAGCTGTCGCTAGATCACTACGTCGTAGACCGGTCGTTCTCGCCGACCGACGACTATACTTGGTCGAATCGAGCGATAGTTCTACTCGCCGACGTTCTTAACTTTTGCTTTGGTGGCAATCCCTCCACGCCTAGCCATTGGACCGCTTTAGACGAAGCCACAATAAGGTGGTCTACCTCCCGACCCCCTTCCTTCAACCCATTTTTCTATCGAGAGCGCACAAACTCGTTGGCATTCCCGGAAGTCTGGCATGGTTCGAGTTGTCATGGTAAGCACCTTATCTAGGCTAATTGTTCAGGGGTTACCTATCGTCGACTCCATGTAAGGGCTAACCCAACCTTCCCTAGTCATCGGGATTCAGCACCATATTCTCGCGCAGCTGTTCCTAATCCAGTTTGACCCGTCTATTCCCAAAGTAGGGACAAACCGGCGGGCGGCAGTAAAACAGATGACGGTGGGTCTAACACTCCGCTCCAGGGATACGCTAATGTGTAGATAGCATCGTATCGAGAACCTCGTCAGAGAACTCTGCGGTATTGGTGTGTGCAACCAATGGACCCCGCCGGCCATGTTCACAGCTTGCATGGGTATCGCCATGTGTAAGTGTATCTCTTGAGTCTTACTCCGTACATTTCTAAACAGATACGACATGAACTAACACGATTTATTTTAGTTGGTGATCAATTTGGCGAGCGATCTGATCAGGAAGCTTTGCTTGATATCCTGAGGAGAACTGAAGCAGATCATGCTCGACCCACAGCGGCGATACAACACCAACTGCTAAAAGCATGGGGTTGGGTCCCGGAGGATGACGAATAAAAACAAGCAACAACTTAAAAACAACCCAACAAAACAGCAACAAGAAATACCGGATTTCCTAAGGAGGAGAATATCGTATCGCGGCTTTCCCAGATTCGGGCCGGATCAGCGAAGAGCTCCGGGCGGCTTAAGGGCTTGGGCTCACATGCCACGTCTATCATGCGTGGGGTACTATTAATATGTAAGGCTGTAAATTCCGAGTGAAAAAATGGCATGACGTTTTCAGCGTGGACGAGGCGTCGAAGCCGCATTGGTGGATGGGGACATCTACGTATCTCACGTCAACGAATCGGACAATATTGCCCAAATTTACAAGTAAGCAGAGGGCCCCCGTCGCAAATCGCACTCCACAGCGGCCGCTTGCCTCGTTTTATTCGAGGGAGATCGGCGTTCGCACTAGCTGACGAGCTATGAAGCGTTCAGATTCGGCGATTTTTACTTCATCTGAACGAATCATAGGCCATGTGGGGACTCCTATATCACGTACACACCATTTATAACCACTAGGACGTAGCCCAGAGTATATATGCCTACCTACCGGAGTGAAGACGACGAGATTCCAGAGTCAAAGGTCTCACAATAGATAAAAGACCAATGACCGCCCACGAAATTCGATATTTTCATATTTATATAAGAGTTTGGCCTCGGACATAATTCTATTCCGCTCTTCAACTCTCATCAACCCACTTTCAACTCTCTCTATTCTACTACTTGCCGAGCTTATCATCTATATATATATATATATATTCCGTTGCATATCGTATGACATACGTCACTTGTCCTACGTCGAAGAATCAAACGTTATCACAATGGCGCCAGGCGTTCTATTCGACGATACCTCCTCGAGGAACGGCCTCGAGCTCGAGGAGACCTCGGACCATATTGATGCCGTCAACGTGATCAAGAGCCAAGCCAAGTTCGACGACAAGTCCCAGTTCGACACGGAGAAAGACAAGACGCAATTCAGACAGTACGAAGACGCCTGCGACCGAGTCAAGAACTTCTACCGCGAGCAGCACGCCAAGCAGACGGTGGCGTACAACCTGAAGGCGCGGAACCACTTCAAGACGCGCCGGCGGGAGGAGATGACCATCTGGCAGGCGATGGAGAAGCTCAACACGCTGATCGACGAGAGCGACCCGGACACGTCCCTGTCGCAGATCCAGCACCTCCTGCAGTCGGCCGAGGCGATCCGCCGCGACGGCAAGCCGCGGTGGATGCAGCTGACGGGCTTAATCCACGACCTCGGCAAGCTGCTCTACTTTTACGGGTCCGAGGGCCAGTGGGACGTGGTGGGCGACACCTTCCCCGTCGGCTGCGCCTTCGACGACCGCATCATCTATCATGACACCTTCGCCGCGAACCCCGACGCCCGCGACCCCGTCTACGGCACCCGGTACGGCATCTACTCGCCCGGCTGCGGGCTCGACAACGTGATGCTGTCGTGGGGCCACGACGAGTACCTGTACCACGTGGTCAAGGACCAGTCGACGCTGCCGCCCGAGGCCCTCGCCATGATCCGCTACCACTCCTTCTACCCCTGGCACAAGGAGAACGCGTACCGCGAGCTCATGGACGACCACGACGAGGACATGCTGCGCGCCGTCCGCGCCTTCAACCCGTACGACCTGTACAGCAAGAGCGACGGCGTGCCCGACGCCGAGGTCCTGAAGCCGTACTACCTCGAGCTCATCGACGAGTACTTCCCGCAGAGGGTTATTAGGTGGTAAGACACATATTATACGAACACGCACACGAAGAGGACAGAGAAACATAATGGCATTGTGTTACACTATGTTATGACAGGCCGTGCCTTTGGTATGGAGGAGGCGGCCCTATTTTCTTGTATCTTGGGTAGACGCGGTTAGATGGTGAGCGATTCAAATCAGCACAAAGGATTATCGGGACTCCGAGAGAAAAAGGCAGCGGAAATTTCTTCTTATGAAGCATGATAAATGACAAGCCGAGGTGGGATATTACAGCACGACAGCTGACCTGATTGAAATCCAAATTTTCATAATACTTCAGATGCAAGACCCTGTGTTAACCTGTAACCGATAAATGTCCACTGGCATCATGGTTTTCTGTCCTCCGCATCCCCCATCGCGATTATGTCAACATACGATTCAAACCTAACACTCTACCACAGGCACGAGACGCCCATTTTCAGCACGACAATACAAGTCCTGCATCCCGTAGCCCCACATCTCCATCCCCATCTCTATATCCATATCCTTAGCTAAAAATCTATGAAGTGATACATCCTCCTCACCGCTCCCGCCCGCTAGTGCACGGGGTATCGTCACGGCAGCAGAGTCCGTGCTAGTACTCATTCCCATATTCCCTTCAATGACCAGTGCTAGTGGAAGTGGCGTTGGGGACAGCGCAAACACAGGGGTGCGTCCCCATGAAGCATGGCGGGTTTCCCGCGCGACGACCAGCGCCAGCGCGCTCAGGGTGAGGGCGGCTCGGAGGTATGATATGATGGTGATTGTGTTGGGCATTTGGCTTAATGAAAAAAGAAAGAAAACTCGGAGTAAGAAAAGAGAGAATGAACGAATGAATGATAGACCGAGAAATGAAAGTGTGATGAAAAGAGTCCAAGAGGGGAAACGAATGAGTTGCTGTTGTGCAATGTTAACTTGATAGGTTCCAACGTTGGGTATGCTCAATAAGATGAAAAGACTCGTACGAGGTAGGTAGGAGGTACATAGTACCTCCCGCAAATAGAAGAAAAAGAAAAAAAAAAACGAATTTCCGCCTTAGGAAACTGGCCACGTGCCCGAATGCCTTTATCGTGCCTGACAATAGAGGTATATGTCGAGCTTCTTGACTGGACAAGGAGAACAAGGGCTTTCATTGTCTACTGGTCTATTTTCGGGGTGGCACGAACACAGAGTAAGTGAACTACGAGTACGATCTCACGGTAATTTATGATTGATGTAACGGCGACGACGCTGTATCGCTGATCTGATATCAAGTTCATAGCATATTGATTCGCAGATGAATATACAAAGTTTCGGGCACCAACCGTATGACGACTACCATAGCTAGGGGACCAATCCAACGGACTCCTCGATTTAGTAGTTGCAAATACCACCATACTCGCCATCGATAGTCCAAGTTCCTGCGAGCCCGTGCTCTACGACTGGCTCGTCGATAACCTCTGCCTGCTCCTCCTTGCCCAGGAAGAAGTCATTCTGTCCCGACACCTTGGTTTGTCGGCTCATGAACTTCTTGGCCCACGTCTCGATTGAGGGTTCGCCCGTCTCGTCGCGCGCCTGCTTGAGGAACGGGATCAGCGCTGTGCCCCCGGTACCCTTGACCTTCTTGTTCGTCGCGTTCTTAGAGGCCGTAGCCAAGTTCTGCCGGTTGCGGACGGCTTCGGGGCTGCGAGAGCGGCTGCGCGCCCTGTTCTCCCGCGAGGGCAGGATGATGTAGCGCGTGACGATGGCGATGTGGATGTCGCGAAATGTGCGGAGCATGGCGAGGCACGCATCGTACGCGATACCGAGTGGCTGGTCGGATGCTGCCCGACTCTCGACGAACTCGCGGATGTTGGCAACCGCGCTAACATCATTCAAGAAGCGCGCATGCGGCCCTGGCATATAGCGACGCATGTCGCGGATAAAGTTGTGCTGGGGGACGCGGCTGCGCCCCTCGCGCTCCGACTCGGATGCGTCGGGTTTCTCACCCGTTGGCCGGTGCTCGATGCCAAGAATAATGTCGAAGAACTGGATGAGGCTGCTCTGCGCGTTGCTGGGCCCACTGTACTGGACGTATTGCGACTTGCCCGTGCCGTCGTCATAGATAACACCGTGTGGCAAGCCTGCCTCGGCCATGTTCTTACTCCCGGCGAGAAAGGTGCGGATACGACGATAGAAGTAGCCAGGGTCGCAGCTCTCATGCATGCGACGCAATAGTTCGCCCAGGTCATCGAGGCGCTCGGCGAAGGCGCGGAGACAACGTGTTACGGTTGCACTGTCACCTTCTCGAGCGGCAGCCACAGCCGTCAACATCAGGGGTATGATTGGACCACCTCGAGCCTCAATGGCTACCGACACTAGGTAAAACCAAGACTCGTCCAATGAACCGGTGAAGGTTACTAGAGTGGCGAGATTGTCGAGATCGTCAATTTCCTCGTCGATGAAGAGCGGCTTGAAGTTCCACAGCACGGATGCGGCATAAGTAGACACGGGTGGAACCTCGAGATGACTGCAGATCTGTAGCAGCGGGACGGAGATGCTCCGCGGCACTCGATCGCAGGGAGTATCACCTCCCCAGATATAGCCATGAGCAAAAAAGGTTAGGAGCATGTACGCTCTCCTCCATTCTGCATCATGTTCCAGACCGATGGTGGAGAGGACGGGAAGTCGGTCAAGGACTCCTCGAAGGCGCTTGCTTAGAATCAAGTTCTGAAGGTTGGTGCCGATGGACTCCCATTTGTTGTAGTAGGGGTCCGGAAGCCTCGTCAGCGGCAAGACGTCTGGTAAGAAGCCATGCGTTGGCGAGATTCCATAATCGGACAAGACCGGAACAGAGGGTCTCATCACGTCGACGTCGCTGCCTCTTGGCGCAGTGGACAGCAACGTTATAATGTCGAGGTGACTCAAGTGACAGACTTATGTACCTAGGTAATTGGCCGTCAAATGAACCAACCCAAACACCTTTTCTTCTTTGAAAGAGAATTAACAACTTTATAAGTCCTGACGCAAGGAGTATACAGATATTATCCTGTGATACTCCTCAGCCGTGCGAAACTACTGCTGAGTTGTAATCATGCAATTGTAAAAAAAAAAAGTTGCTAATGGAAGCAAGAGCTTAGAGTTATAGGTAAAAACAAAGAGATGAAGATGCGGGAAGAGGAGACTATATATAAAGTGAATAGAGAGGAGCAAACGAAACGTGCAACATTCACCTCAGGTCATAGGCGATAGGATATAGGCTAGCCTTAGGAAAGTTTCGAAAACGAGGGTTCCAACGGGCTCCTTAAGACCCAAGATCTTTTCAAGAGTCAGTAATAATTAGTAATGGGTCATTTGTTCATCATTCGGGTAGACGAGGGAATAACAAAATCCACTATTTGACGTTTAGAGCTAGAGAGTATGAGAGAATGGTCTCCGTTATAAGCGGACTAATAAAGAACCTGGGACCTGAAGTGACCTAAGACAAACCGGAGCTTGAGTACTTGAGGATTATAAGAGTGGCACATGCCAACCTTCTAGTTTTGAGCAGTATCATTGTAACCTTGAGATCATTAATCTCTAAACTCAATACATCTCCGTTGGCTCCGACAATATGGACGGATCTAGATCTGATGAACCTAGGCTGTCCGCTAAGCTTTTAGGGTGAGTGTCTTGAAAAGCCCTGAAAGGCTTCATTAATAGCGAATCCACATTATGGTAAAAAGATGGCGTGAACATTAAGAAATCGAAATAGAATCCAATTATTCCGTCTGTTTATCATACAAAGGACCTGGCGGCTGTCCGGAGGTCGGCTATTGTCGCACAAAGAAATTCTCAAATTCCAGGGGGTATCGGCTGATCCAAGGGTACTTGCGCGAAAGAGACCCTGGAAAGCGTCAGTTTGGCACGGTAAGATGGATGATTTGGGGATCACATTAGCGTACTATTGTTACATAATTCAGCACTAGCGGCGAATCCCGGGGATGTATCGGTGTCGGCGGTGTCAGGGCTTGAGAGATAAGTACCTAGGTACCTTACATCATCCAGTTCGCATTCTGAGCTAACTGAGGGGGATGCTCGAGCACTGAGCTCTGATTGGCTTATGTCTACCTCCGAGGCCCACTACCGTTTATCAGCCTTGGCTGCGCGAGGCTTTGCAACTATCAAGATTGCCATCGCTGTCACAAACGATCACCATCACGCTCTTTCCTTGCCAACCACCAATCCTCGACACCGCCGCTCACTACTATCTATCATGACACCGCTACTAAAGCGATAGTCACCTGCTAGGCACCGCAAGATGGTTGTCCAACAGCACGTACTAAATTGGTTGTATAGCGTTTTGACCAGTGTAAGCCAGGCCATAATTCTGAAAATAGCTGGGACTTTTTGGCTTATGATCGATCGTGTTGCCTCAAATATAGGAATACCAAGATGTCAACCGCGCCTACAATGATGTAGCCCAGGCACTGTCCCAATATCCCTCGTTGTCGCCGAGGACAGATGTTCATAGTATGGCCCAGCTTTCAAGAGAACGATAGCGTATCCTAACCAGTACCAGCTTTCGATAATGGCGTGTCCGCCCTTCTCCTACACCTCTCCGGCACCGTTCCTGTCATCTTCCGAGGGACCACATACCGATTCCCCATCTCGATATGGATACCGCATGCATATCCGCGGGAGGCACCTCTGGGTTACGTCACCCCTACCGAGACCATGATGGTACGGCCGGGTCAACATGTAGATCCACAGGGACGCATATACCACCCCTATCTTGTGGGATGGACCGAATTTTGGGATGTTAGTATACTATTCAAGCTCACCGATATAACATCACGTAGATGGGCTAACTTGAATGGGCTAGAAATCTTCCTTATTGGACTTTCTCGCTATTCTCAGAGACATCTTCGCGAAGGAGCCCCCCGTCGTCTCGCGACAGCAAGCTCGACCTGCGACACAACAACAGTCTACGCCAGCTCCCACTCCACCGCCAGTACCCCCTTTGCCCCCTGATATATCAAGGCAGACCTCGCAGCATACCGCATCTCCACATCAGCCCGATGTAAGACCGCCTCCGCCTCCACCGAAGGGAAGCGATCTCCCCCAAGTAGTATCCGGTCCGTCTCCTGCTCCCGGAGGGCCCCCACGACCCCCTCTACCGGACGATCTTCGCCGACAATCGAGTCAACGCAATGTTTCAGCAGCGACCGTTCAGTCGCCGCAGTCGAACCGACTCTCTCGATATGACGCGGCACCCCCTCTGCCACCCCAAGCCCAAGCGTCGCCTCATCACTCACAAGCCTATGAACAACAACAACCACCTCCGAGTACCCAGTACCAGCCTCAGCAACAACATCATGCCTACCAGCAGGGCGGCCCACCTTCGCTCGGATTGCCACCCCAAGATTCCCGCCGCGTATCTATCATATCGCCCACCACTCCTTCTCCTTACACGGCCGCTCCGACCGGCCAACCGCCTCATTGGCAGTACCCCGGACCTGCGCTGCAGCAAGGACCGGTGCAACCCAAGCCTAAACCGCCCCCACCTCCCGACCTGATGGACGAGCCCTTCTCGCTAGCCCTCCCCTCCCCTTCGTCCAACGGCCTCGCGCCCCCTCCCATCCCGCCCAACCCAGAGAAAGACATGCTCCTCCGCCAGCTCGCCTCGACCCTCCACAACCTTCGCCAGCGCGCCCGCGCGCAAAACGAGTCCTCCCTCGCCGGTCTCGCCGCCCAGCGCAGCGCCATGCTCCTGGCCCTCAACAACCTGAACTCGGACGTCGCGTCTCTGTCGCCCCTAGCCTCGATGCTCGCCTCCAACACGTCGATCCTTCAGTCCTCGCTCCAGGAAGCCGACCGCGTCGTGTCGGGCGCGCGCACGCGCGAGCCCCCGCCCATCGACGACCTGCTCGTCGCCCCCACCGTCGTCGCCAATCAGCTCTACGACGTGGCGGCCGAGGAGCGCGCCCTGGGCGACGCCATCTTCGTGCTGGGCCGCGCCGTCGAGAGGGGCCGCATAAGTCCCGCCGTCTTCGCGAAGACGACGCGCGGGCTCGCGCGCGAGTGGTACCTGAAGAAGGCGCTGGTAAAGAAGATTGGGAGGGGCATGGGGCTCGTTGTATAGAAGACGGAAAGGGAAGACGAAGAGAGAGGGAGGATACTTAAGGTTCGTAAAGATCGTGTTTCCGTACATACCTTAGGTATCTAGGTAGGTATCAAGAGGCAAACTCCGCGAAGAGGAGAAGCTTGGAGTCGAGCACAAGGTAGGCTGTTTATATGTTGGGGATTGTATAATGACGAACGTTACGCTACATTCGTATATCTTGACGGGGGGCTAAGGTGCTGAACACCAATAGCTTAGGATGATTTGATAGCGATAGACCTCGCCAGTCATTTCGAACTGAGAATAGAACAGAGGAACGCTCAAGAAGATTAAACCAGGTTCTTTAGGTAGGCAAGGAAGTGCAACCATGATAATCCTTCATTACGCTCTAACTAGGGGTACACTCGTATGTCCACCTATGCTGCATTCTGTATCCTTTCTTCCTCCTGCTACCTCAGTCGACTGAGCTAATCGATTCGGTAATACCTGCTAGGGTGCTAGGGGTATTCGATACTCGATAAGCTACGTCTGCTTGTCACCCTCTTGGCCGTTCTTTGACTCTTCTCATTCTCCAATATCACCTGCCCTGCCAACGTAAACTTAATCCCCTCCTCGAAACCAGGTGACTGAGCGTTAACTAATACTTATAATAATCAATGCTTGTCGGTTGTCTCCGGTTTTGCGGCAGTAGAGCCGGACGCGGTGCTGGCACCGCTCCCCTTGCCCAGCTTGATTCCACTACTCGCCTTCTCCTTGTACATGTTGACGATCTTCTTGACCTGACCCGGCCGTCTGGGCTTCGGATGTTTGAGTTTGATGTCGTTGATCTGGCGGACCACAAACCCCGAGGCCGTCTTCTTGCTCCAGCTGCTCTCCTTTTTCTCCTTGCCCGCTACCTCCTTACCCTTCCCCTTATTCTGCGCATTCTTGTTTGCTCCGACATCGCCTTTGTCTGTTCCATTGTTGCCGCTCCCTTCTTCATGGCCTGTTTCCTTAGTCTTCTCCCTCTTTTTATCCCTCTGCTCCTTGCGGAGCTGCTTCTCTTCAATCCGACGAAGCTTGCGTTCCGCTGTCGTCTGCTTGGACACAATCTTGGACAGTGCATTTGGATCACCGCGGGTCGCCGATGTAGACGTTGTCGGGTGGGCCGCCTGCGAGGCCTCGCCCGTAGGTGACTTGTCTCGAAATCGAGATACCTTGGACGCCACGGAACCATCCAGCCCGACTCCGTCAAACTCGTCTGCGCACCCGAGGTCATTGGACATGCGAGATAAGAACGGGAAAGTCTTACGCATTGACAAGCGACCGGATATCGAACCCGTGTACGTCAAGTGCGGTGGGCGATTTTCGAATCTTTCCATCAGCTCGTCATTGATGCTGAGACGCGGATCGCTGTGCGACAATTCTACCGAGGAACGCACGAACTCAGATGTACGATACAGATGGTGCCCAAAGAGATTGGAACGGCGATGCCCCGGTCGCCGACGCACTGAACCCTGCTGGGTAGTATTAGTACCGACATGCGTGCTCGAATTATCCTGTTCGCCGCCATCGCTGCTATCATTTCTATTGTCTACCGATCGGTTGAAAGAGTTCGAGATTCGCCGCCATAACTCCACACTTCGCTGTCTAAATGGATGCCAACTAGCTTGAGGCTTTATCCGTTTGGTGATGTTCTCCCTTTCTCTAATAGAAGTATGCAAGCTAGGCTCGAATGAATTGGCCCGATGACACGAAGCTAGACTCGCTACTGGAGAATCATGCTCCAGTTGCTCGAAACGTTGAATACGAGCTTTGACGGGAGATTCATGCTGGTTCGGCGTATCGTTCTCTGCTGCCGTTTCTAATTGCGGTTTTGGTGTTGTTGGTCTATTATTGCCCGGTCCCCCTACGAAGTCACACGAAAAATCATCTGTCGAGATTTCCGTGGTAAGCTCAGGCATTGGTATTCTCCTCACAGGAGTGATAGGTTCGTCTGGTATGGTTAGTGAGCTAGCAGTACTTGGTTCCCCGACAGGACTCCTCTCCACTCTAGCAGCTGGCTTCGTCCGGCCGCGGTTCCGCCAGAACGATTTGATCGATCGTGGAGATGCGCCTGGAGTCGTTGATCTCTCAAAAACTCTTCGAAGGTCCGACACCTTGCCGGTCCACCCTATGGTAGATCCTAACTTTGTCCCAGGCCTTGTGCTATGACCGTCCTCTGTCATTCCTGATCTATGAGCCGTAGGTTGCTCGCTCTCCAGTGCAATCCGAGAGCTGGACTTCAACGGCCATACCGGAGGAATCAGTTTGGAATAACAGGCCCCCTTGCAATTGTGAGCCGCGAAAACATTATACTCGCACAGTAAACTAACCTCTCTCAGTTGTTCTTCACACTCGGTGTCTCTGGGCTCGCTTGACATGTTTCCATCCAAGTTGGGTACACCGCGCTGAATATCCCTTTCCCTGAATTGGCTGCTCTTCGACAATGAGATAGTTGGCGTATGGCTCAGTGTTCTTGTCATATCGGACGCAGCCGGGGACTGCTCTGACATTCTAGTCCATGGTTTGGGTAGGGCGGTTTTGGGGGCACTTGGTGATGTCTGAACATGTGTATTGCCCTTCTGCGCACCTGACCCAATGGAGGGAGTCCATCTTCCATGAACAGGGTCTGGTAAATGGGGGGTATTCTTGTGTCGAGTAAAACAACTAGCTGTTTTCTCCGAAGGTGGCTTGGGCTTGCTAAGTGTCTTGGACTGCCGCTCAGGTGACTGTGACTTCTGCTCAAAGGATTGACGAAGATCCGCTACACTGGGTTGTTGTCTCTTGACGGATTTTTCTGGTAAATTTGGTGCAGCGTGTGCTCCACCTGGGGATTGCTTGTTAAGATGACGATTCATTTCACCACTTCTCGGCCCATGTGGCGATCTGAGGGATCCAGTTGACGATACGATCGGCATTTGCCTTGGCTTGGTCGGAGACTTCTGTCGAGGTGACTTAGATGTTGGGAGACGTTGGGGTGACGAACTTGCTGACATGGATCCTGGCCCTTGGAGTTGGGGATCACCCGATGATGTTGAGTCTGCCGGCTTCGAAAAGGGAGAGCATGCTATGAATTTAGCTTCCGATTTTGTAATTTCCACAAGCCTATTATGAGTAACTTACTGTTTCTACATTCGAACAACCTTCTGCGATCTGCAATCAACCTTGGATCCTGGCCAGGATGCCTGTCTGCTTGGGAAGTGATGTTGTGGTTTGGGTGGTGTTTGGAACTGTTATCTTCCAACGATACCAGAGCTGGTGGAAGCTGGCTGCTTCTTTCGATATTGGCTCGCTCCGTATTCCCATGGTGATGTAGATAATTGTCTGCATTGCTTTTCTTCAATCCAGTTTTGAGTGGAGTGCTGACTGGGAGCCTTGATTTGGGGGCGGAGGGCGGAGGAGAGACGAGTTGTCTTGGGGAAAGGTCCAAAGAACTTCTAGCTGCACCATATGTATGTACAGAAGAAGTGACTGGTCGGAGAGAATCGGCGGATCGGCTGGGTCGTGTCAAGAATCCCTGGACTCGGGGGATCGCACTAGGTCTATGCTTGAATGATGGGCTAGCCTCAGCAGTGTTTACCGCATCGAGTATCTCAAATTTCGACACAAGTGAGTCTAGTTTGGGAGCGACGGTGCGATTTTGCGACGAAACATTGGAGTTGACGGGCTGGGATGATGGGGTGGACGGCCTCAAATGGGTGGTTGACGTGAAGGGGTCCTCGGGCTCCTCTGATATCCGCTCCTGATTAACAGAGTATGATCCATCAAAGGCGGCATCAATTTTGCGCTGAGGAAGGCGGAGCGGCGGTGGCTGGAGTTCAAGAGTCAAAGGATCGTGGTCTTGGAAGGAAATAGGAGAAGAGCTCGTCACGGAGCTCAGAGTAACTGACGCCATGGGACGGATCTTATGATACAAAACATAATAAAGTGGCCAAGAAGTCCAAGGTCTCCAAGTCAGAACTCGATACTCATCCAAGCAGACCAATGAATCTCCAAGTGGAGGTTGAATCGTACGAATTTAGGTAAGGAAGAGCATTCGGCAAAGTTCAAGTTTCAGATTTCGAGGGAGGGTCAGCTGTGGCAAGGAAAGGGCCGTAGGTATTTGGCTACGTGTGCCTTCACTTTGAAATATAGAGTGTCAGAATCTTAGTTATGAGGAAATCGTGGCTTGCTGAAACGTACCTATTGATGAGAGAGACTAAATGTAAGGGGCAGCCTAGGATTAGCTCTTGCTATATACCTACCTAACCTAAGGTATGAGGTGATTGAGATCAAGAGTCCTACGTCACAATATACAAGTATAATATGAATTTTCCTTCTCAGATGCCTGAAAGATGTCGTATTAACAACACCAAGGTGGCGAAATAACATGTGCGAAACAGTGTCATAGTGCAAGAGGCTTGAATAGGAACCATTGTTCAAAAACGAATGGAAACAGAGCATTGTTTCCAACAATCGGCCCTTTGATCATATTGTTTATATATTGCCAATGCGAAGTAATATGCATCCAATCTCAATCCCCAATATTCCGACGATTCCATTACTTCTATTACTGCCCGCCAACTTGAGATCATCATTCAAGATGCACAACGCCCGTGGATTGCCTGTAGAGCTCATATTAGAGATCATTGAATGTCTACCAGTCGATGATCTCTTCAGCCTGAGTCTTTCGAGCAAAGATCTCCATTCTATCACCCACCCCGCTGCGTTACGAAAGACTTTCTCGGCCGCAAGGAAAAGGCAGATCCTTCAGCCCTTGGAGTGGGCTTCGAAGAAAGCAAACATATCCATACTTACTGCTCTGCATAACTTTGCGGAATCCGAAGGTGGAATCCGGATTAGTCTAGGGTCCTATGACGATCCGTTCATAATGAAAGATGAGATAAATGATGTTGCAGTCAACTTACTTCTATGCGGTGGCATGGGAACTTACTGTCATCGGCTCGAGTATTGGAACGAGATACGCTATAATGAAACCGCACTCACGACCACTGACACCCTTTTAGATCACCCACGCCTCTTCAAAGTGAACCCATACTCTGAAGAGTTCATGGCTTCGAGGCTAACATATTGTGGGGATGAAGATCTTGCTTTATTGAAGCATCTCGTGAGTCGGGGATGCAAACTCCCTCGCAACGCACTTGAATTAGTTACTTTTAGGTCGGGCCAGAGGAAAAATGAAATATGTGACTGGCTCCTCGAAGTTGGGTTCAACATCGACGATGCCTACGAAAACACAAACTTCATGACTCTTCTTGGCGTGGCCTGTGCTTACGCTGACTCGTTCTTTATCAAGAAATTTCTTCGACTAGGAGCAAACCCAAATGGGGTTGAGCCTCTTGCAAGCCAACCAAAGACCTTCATCGAAAGCTGCAAAAAACGTCCAGGTAGGAAGCTGGGCAGATGCGATCTTCTTACACGTCCGCTAGATATTCTCCTCGACGACCGCAAGAGAAGTCCATGGCGAAGAAATTGGCAAGATGCCGCTTCAAGAATATATAAAGCCGCTCGATTGCTTGTCGAGTACGGTGCATCAACGTCACCTGCGCCATACGCCGGGGATCCGGTGCGCACGATGCTAGATAACATTTGGAGGCTTCTATGTCCAGTTGCAAGACGGGCTGCTCATGTTGGAGCGGAAGGAGATGCAACAATTGAACAGCTGCTCAATGCCTTGCTCAGAAAGGACATTCGTCCTCTTGATAAGCTTTGCGATGTAATTGTTGATACTAATCCAGAATATATAAAAAGATCGAAAGGTCTTCGAGGAAAGGAGAGGCTTATCCGACTTCTCAGTCAGCGAAAAAACTTACCAGTCAAGTTCAATTGGGGCAGACGAGACAAATGGTTGTTCGGGAGAAGGCATCGTCATGCATTATATGACGACGTAAAAGATAAGTGGCATGTCTGGGAGGATGAACCGGGCGTTGAAAACGAAGACTTTGAGGAGTACGACTCCGAGACAGGTGAACGGTTGCCTCTTTGCATCCACAGACCCGAGTACGACTTGTTAAATTCAGAATATTGTCAAACCCAATGACGGATGGTCTTTTTCGAAGGACAAGCGTGTGGACTTAGACGTGGGGAAACAATGAGTATGTAGATAACTACCTAAGTTAGTAAAAGTTTCCTCCTGGGGTGCATCAATACACCCTCACATGAATAGAATGACCGAGGAAATAATAATATTACTGACAACTGAGGGTATACGAAAGGAATTGGTAGAAATGAATTTCTTATCCTTGTTATACGAGGCGAAAAAGCATCTAGGTAATATCAAGAGGGTAAAGGCTCTTGTAATAATCTTAATAAAATCAAAAGGCCTCTTTATCCCCTGTTTTATTCAGCCAGGACTTGATATTTATTAAGTTCATAGCTTTGCGCATAACAATACCACTGTTTTATTATTGCTTGGTTTGGCTTGTAATAGCTTTTGTCATTCAGGAGCTAGAATGTTTGTTTTTATTTTAAATAAAAGGCGTTTTAGTACCTATAAGAGAGTCAGTGGGGCTCCAAGTGTAGCGAAATTAAATTTTACATATTGTTTTAATAATTACTCAAAATGGATGATACCCAAAAGATTCCCATTGAGCTCGTGTTAGAGCTTATCAAATACCTAGACGTCCCCAACCTATACAACCTAGGGCTCACGAACAAACATTTCCACGCATTTACTCATCCTGTCATGGTACGAAAAGGCTTATTCGGCCAATCATCAGGCCGAAATCAAAGGATTAAGAATACGTACCCTTTTCATTATGCCTGCAGAAAGAATAATGTGTCTATACTCACGACGCTTTACAACTTTGCCACAGCCGAAGGGGGGAACGATTATATCACAGAGTTTGTTGATGAATGTGCCGTCCGCATGTTTCGCATTGCTTTAGTGAATTCTGACATAAGTCACTACCTGAATGATGGTGGCCGTGACCTTGAGACTATAGACGCTCTGCTCGATCATCCGTACATCTTCAGAGTTGACCCCCGTTCTGCCGGGTTCTTCAAATCAAATGATATTGGAATTAAGCACGACGGGTTGCCGATGGTCAAACACATCATCAGTCGTGGCTGTAAACTTCCTAATGACAATGATGATTAATCAGGATTACCCAAGTATGTATTTCTTACCTAATTCACCTAGGTAGCATTTGTGTAATAGTATTTACCTAAGGTGCAGGTTCCTACCCTTAAGTATTTTTCATAATAATATTAAAAGCAAATAAAGATTTCCACTGTAAGACGTCCCCAAAGTTATTTTTATTAGCGAAATTGTTCTGACTAAAATCTTATTTGGATGCAATCAACGAAATATTACTTTAGATACTTACTTACCTAGGTACCTTATTTACATTAGCGGGAGGGGGGGGTTTTTTGACATGATTACAATGGGCATGACCCAGGGTGGTCATAATGATAAGATAATCATAATAAAAAACTAATAATTTATTTAATTAATTATCAAGCTAAAATTAATTACCCGGGGGGGTAATTATATTAAATTAATGATAATTTTTTAGTTAGATTTATTATTTTTTTTAATATATTTATTATATTTAATTATAATAATTATATTTATCATAATAATTAATTTATCATGGTATTAAATTAATTATTATAATTATTTATATATTCAATTAAAAAATAAAAAAAATTATATATTATTATAAATATATATATATATATATATATATATATATATATATATATATATATATAAATATTTAAAAATTAAAAATATTTATAATTATATAAATTTAAATTTAAAATTTATAATATTACGATATATAATATTATAATATTATAATATTATAATATTTACCATTATATTATAAAAGATTATAATTTTACATAATAATAATTATACTTATTATTTTAATATATATAATCACTTAAAGTATTTTTTTATATATATATATATTAATATAAAAAATAATTACTTTAATAATTATTTTAATATATTATAATTGCCCTAGGTATTTTTATATATATAATATAAACTTAGTGATTATAATAACCTATTAATAATCATAATACTAATAATTATAATAGCCCTAGTAATTACCATGACTAAAATTAATTACTATAACTAGCCTTAATTATAATGATTAATTTATCATATTAATTATCATATTTTCAATCTTAACATGGCTATTATTAAGATAAAATATCTTTAAATGGTAATTATATCAATTCTATTATAATAATTACAATCATGTTGAATTTCAAAAAAGGTTACTGAATTTAATTATCGTATCAAAATTACGATATGGTTGCTATTACCATGTCAAAAAACCCCCCCCTCCCGCTAATGTAAGTAGCTAAGAGGGAAATAGATTACGATCCATTAACTCTTACTATGTACCTATTGCTAGGTAAGCTGCTCTCAATCAAGCATTGGGCAATTTGGCCCCCAAACCCTTAAAGCCCCGGTTTGCATATATTAGTGGGGTACCCCCTCTACGCAGCCCCTTAACAATCAACACCGCCCCTCTTTACATAGCGTACATAATAGTGGACATTGGCTGACGAGTCGTATCTTGTTTCTTTCAGCCCTACTGCAAATGGTCACTCGGAGGGATTTCAGACGGTGACTCGTCATGTCGCAAACTATTTCCGGAGCCTTCCCTAATCCATGGTAATGTACATGAGCTGACGGGGTGATTGATCGCGACTTAACCCTACATGTAGCTTCGGTGACAGGTCCCCTTCTGCTAGGCCGTACTTTGTGAGTCTTTGGGACCAGTAAACTCATGCAACGACGCCTCTTGATAAAAGATAAAAGGACGAGGCTCCTCCCTTCTCTAATTAGCTCTCATAGCTATTCTCTCTCCTTCTTGACTGTCCCTTCTTCTCACCTTGTTAGTTTTCCCAGTTTAGGTAGCTTCCAAACCTCACAAGCGGTCAGGCACTGCAACTGCAGTAAGAATTATTAAACCGCTCTTTCCGACGTGCTTGGAGCAATCGGTCAAACTACGCAGCTTTGCTTTACAAGTAAATACCTGGTAGCTGGTGAACTAGGATTCCAATGTCGGTCATATACCCATCACCACCCTCAGAAGCAATATATTTAGACCAGGATCGCGACCCTGGAGGCCGCACCGTCATGGCCGAGGTGCCAATAACCGTACCCCAAAACCCTAAGAAAACCAAGCTGCAGACGCCCCAAGAAGCGATCGACGAGTTTTGGAACAAGTTCACCACCAAGGCTCCTGGCAAAGGTGTGCAATATCGTCTTCCTGCTAATAATTTCGCGGTTTAGTTCCTCTAACACCGCGGTAGCAACTACTGTCATCCCTCACAACGAGTATGCGGAGAAAGCAGCAAGACGGTCCACCAAGGCCATTGGTGCCAACACCCAGACTTCGTACGAAGAGGCCGCCGCCGTCTGCAGGGCCAAAGTCGCCAAGATAGTCAAGGAATGTCGACGGGTGAATCAGAAGTATCGCGATCCGCACTTCGACCTCGAGTTCGATTTGAAATGGGGGTCCCGAGATACGCTGGAATCCCTCTGCAATACCAAGGATAAGCCGGACTCGCCCTTCATGCCCAAGAGCGTCAAGCGCGTCGTTGACATATTTGATGATCCCAAGGTAAGAATTGTCTTGTGATGTGATAAGAATACGAGACCCCCAAACGGGTGAATCCTGAGCTGAAAACCCCTCAAGTTCTACATCGACGGCCCCACCGCCAACGACGTGAGACAGGGGCGCGATGGCGATTGCTGGCTGCTTGCCGCGCTGTGCACCCTTAGTAACAAGCCTAGCCTGATTGAAAAGTTGTGCGTGGCTCGTGATGAACAGGTCGGCGTCTACGGGTTCGTCTTTCACCGCGACGGCGAGTGGATCTCCGAGATCATCGACGACAAGCTATTTCTGACCAAGCCGGACTTCGATGAGAGCTTCCTCGAGCGCATGCTGTGGGAGGATCGTGAAAGGATCAACTCCGAGGAGCAATATCGGAAGGCATACCAGAGCGGCTCCGGGTCCTTGTATTTTGCGCAGTGCGAGCACGAGAACGAGACGTGGCTGCCGCTGCTCGAGAAGGCCTATGCGAAAGCTCACGGTGACTATATCTCAATCGAGGGCGGCTACACCGGCGAGGGCATCGAGGACTTGACTGGTGGCGTTACGTCGGAGCTCTATGCAACGGATATCCTGGACAAGGAGTACTTTTGGAAAGAGGAGCTCATGAAAGTGAACGATGAATTCCTGTTTGGCTGCTCTACTGGAATGTGGGGAGCATTCTGGGGAGAGCGCAAAGGAATTGTCGAGAACCATGCCTATTCTGTCATGAAGGCCGTCGACATAGATGGTCAACGGCTTGTTCTCTTGAAGAACCCCTGGGGTAAGGGCGAATGGAAGGGTGCTTGGAGCGACGGATCCAAGGAATGGACCGCCGAGTGGCTTCTCAAGCTCAACCATCGCTTTGGCGACGACGGCAATTTTTGGATTTCTTACGATGATCTGCTTCGCAAATACCAAGCTTTTGATCGGACCAGGCTTTTCGGGCCTGAGTGGAAGGTGACATCTCTGTGGACTACGTTGTCCGTTCCTTGGACCTTGGACTACCACGATACGTACTTCACCTTCTCTCTAGCGAAGACAGGTCCCGTCGTCATCGCACTTTCGCAACTGGACGATCGATACTATCGCGGGCTCGAAGGTCAATACCAATTCGAACTAAACTTTCGCCTGCACAAGAATGGCCAAGAGGACTACGTCGTTCGCAGTATCAGCCCGTATTGCCAGACCCGCTCGGTAAATGTCGAGCTTGAACTAGAAGAGGGTGAGTATACGGTGCTGCTGAAAATCAATGCGACCCGAAATATGGATAAACTGCCGATAGAGGAGGTGGTACGAAACCACGCACGAGATCGCAGAGACAAGCTCGTCGCTGTCGGCATGTCCTACGATCTAGCTCACAGCAAAGGAAAAGTCATCGAGACGCTCGAGGAGAAGCAGGCCCGGAAGGACGCGGAGCAGCGCAAGAAAGAAAAAGAGCGCAACGAGCTTAGGAAGAAAATCATGGAAGGCCGGCGCGAGCGACACTACCTTCGCGTCAAGGAGCACAACAAGCACCACGAGAAGAAGCAAAAAGCGAAAGCGAAAGCACGTGCTAAAAGGGCTGCAAAAGCCGAGAGGACGAGAGCCAAGGCGGCTGCGAGAGACGACTGCGCCGATTGTGAAACCGAAAAGCAGGAGGAAAAACACGTCCAGGTGCTGTCGCCGAGCCCTACCCCCGAACTGGATGACTCTAAGAAGGAATCCACATCGGATGCTAGCACTGATCAAGCGATTGATACACCCTCAGCCGAGTCCGACAAGTCTTCTGCGCACGCATCGCCAAAGTCTGTAGAGCAGTCCGAAGAAAAATCTGATGAAAAGATCGAAGAGAAGTCTGAAGAGCGGCCTGTTAAGTCCTCCGGGGAGCATAGCGAGCGTAAGCCGGATGAGAAGTCAGTCTCTGATAAGATCGAGGAAACGACCGAGCCGGCCCCTAAAGAATCAAAAGAGGAACAGCCTAGATCGGATGAAGATGTTGCGCCTGGAAGAGGGGACGTAGAAGAAGATGAAGAATTGTCGTCCTCATCTGACGAAAGCGACATATCATCAGTTTCCGAAATTAGCGACCGAGCTCTGGACATTGAGCTGAAAAACCGTGCTCATACATCTCTCCCACCACCGCCGCCTCCGCCTCCTCTCCTAGACCTCGTGGAGGAAGAAGATGAGTTTGAGAAAAATCCGTGGAACGCCGTGGCCACGGTAGGCCTGCGGGTCTATTACAAGGTATCAGACGAGGACAAGGAGAAGGAGATTGTCAAATTGAGCGTCGTCCGTCCGAACCCGTATACCAAGGACAGCAAGGTCAAGGATGGCAAGGAGGGCGAAAATGACGAGAATGATGGGGACGGAGATGAGAATGAAGACAAAGGTGACGGCAAGAAGGAAGAGCCCAAGTCCTCCAAGGGTCTCGACGTCGATGACAGCTCCAAGGATGCCACGCTGGAAGGCGATCATGAGCAGAGGAAGAAGAGTATTCTGTCGTTGGTCCCACCGACGAACTGATCACGAAGACCTTCTGAATCATGAGGTACGAGGCTGTTTTGTATCGCTGGGGCGGCTGGCATGGGAAATACACAAACGCAGCTCATAAATTGAATACAGTACCTATCCTTCACTCTTTCCGATGTTGTAACCATTCACAAAGTGGCATGCATTTATGAGAAACTGTAGGTTATAGACGTAATGAATTCATTAGCATCAAATTTGAAGGGTATCATTGTCACAGAACCATGCTGTGTTCCTTAAACGCCGCCGTTTTTATGCCAACGGAAATCTTTGACCCCCAAAAAGTCCGGACATACAATATGCTTTCTCATAACTCGTCGAGGAGCCTCGCGACTTTCCTCTGTTCCATAGAATCGACGTCTTCCATAGCCACGTCTCCCGAGTCCGGCTCCGGGTCTGGGAGCTGCCCAACACGAGCTGCAACGCGCACAAGTAGAACACGCATGCGCTCTAGCTCCTTTTCGAGCTCACCGTCGCGGGTGACAAGATTCGGCTGGACCTTTTCCAACCCCGCACCGCCACCGATGTCTACCCCGTTCGCGTCGGAAGAGGTAAAAGGAACCAGGAGGTCGCGCATGCGGCGTAGACGATCGAGGCGCTCGCGGGCTTCTTTCCGGCGAGCAGAGAGGGACACCAAGGAGGCGGCGAGGTCGGCGTACCGCTGCGCTTCGGGCGGGCTGGCTTCGGCTTGCGACGGGGAGTGTAGGTCCCACGTGCCGGGGAGGGTGGAGATGACCTCGTCGGAAGCTGGAAGAGACAGAATTAGCAAGCAGTGTCCCACGCAAAATGACAGCACAGACGTAAGGTAAGATCGGTATGAGACGATGTAAAGGATTCAGTGTACCGAAATCAGCACCAACCCTCAAGAACCGAGCCTCCCCGTCGACGTCCCTCCCGCCCAATCCACCACCCTCCGCCGTATCCTCTCCCTCACCGCCGCCACCGCCGTCTCCTCGCACCGCCTTCTCCGCAGCTTCTAGATACAGCGCCTCGATCTGCTCGGCGACGTGGCGGCTCGCCTGCGGCGCGTACACGCGGCGTGCGTGCTGCTGCAAGGCATGGTTCGCGCGGTACAGCACCTCGTCCACGACGCGGTCGCTCAGCCCGCCTTCGGCCGCGTTCGAGTTGGCCTCGCGCCACGCGGCGCTCGGGGCGAGGGACTGGGATAGCTGGAGGGTCTGCGCGGTGAGGAAGGAGGACTTGTGGGCGAGGATCGTGGGGGGTGCCATTTCCGAGTGTTTGAGTCTGGGTTGACTTGGGGATTCAGAGTTGGTGGGTGGCTCGTCGCATAAACGTGTCAATTAATAGACTCGAACTAATTATAATTATTAGTACGCCATCACGGATACGGAGCTCCCTTCATTAGGCATTACTTCGTTTACCTAGGTAGGTACCTAGGTAGTTTACTATCGTGTCTTCTATGGGTTCTATGGGCGAGTAAGTCAATTAATCCGATGCGTCTCTGCTGGGTTGCCCCTCCACTGCCCCACTGCGGGGTAATTAGGGTAGCTCTCCCTGGGGAAGTATCTAACCTAGGTTAGGTTATCTCGTTACCTCGTTTTTCTTACTAATACATCGAAGTAACTTCATTTTAAACAACTGCAAGAATACTGAAACCCTTTGGGTCGAATACCATTTGTTAACTGCTTGTATTTAATATCTATGTCGTGATTCATAACGTTTCGTATCAAAATCCATTACAACCCAGACCACCAGAACGTTTCCGACACCTCGAACGATCCCTTTACAGCTTTGCCTTCCTTCACTTCACTGCTGTCGCTGACTATAATCTCATACTCGCCCTCCTCAACACACCACTGGTCGCATTCCTCGTCCCAATACCCAGCTGCATATCTCGTTGCAACCTTGACCGTTACACTCTTTGTCTCGCCTGGAGCCAACTCCACCTTCGCGAAACCCTTGAGCTCTTTGACTGGCCGGTTTACCTTGGCCTTCTGCTTTGGAGCTACATAGACCTGCGCAACCTCGGCACCTCTCAGGGCTCCCGTGTTCTTGACCTTCAACGACACCGTCAACTCCCCATCCTTATCGGTGACTGATAGGTCAGAGAAAGAAAAGGTTGTGTAGCTCAACCCGTGTCCGAAGGGGAACAACACTTCGCGATCCGCGAATTCGTAGTAGCGGTAGCCAATGTAAATATCCTCGCCATAGATGACGCGGCCACCCTCGGTACGATAGTTCAAGAACGCCGGGTTATGCTGGACGCGAACCGGAAAGCTCAAGCTAAGCTTTCCGGACGGGTTAACGTCGCCAAAGAGAATATCCGCAATGGTGTTACCCGTCTCGTTGCCGCCGTACCATGCGTGGATGAGAGCGTTCACATCTTTGATCCATGGCATCTCCACGGGAGTACCCGACTGCATGACAACAGCGGTGTTGGGGTTGGCTTTGGCAACGGCGGCGATAAGGTCATCTAGACCGGGAGGGAGGCTCATGTCGACACGATCGTTACCTTCTGTTTCCCACTCGGCGTTAAGACCAGCACAGACGATGACTTGATCCGCATCTCGAGCCAATTTGACGGCCTGAGCAATCTCGGCTTTGGGATTGATCACCTTACATCCTCCGATTCTTAGAGCTCCGCCGTTTAGGAGGACTGCGCCACCTCCAAGCTTAGACGTCGGACTCGAACCAAACGTGACCTTGAAGTCATATGTCTTGCCTTTCTCCAGCTTGTAGAACCCCTTTTCCTCGACTGTTGCGCTACCAAAGAACGCGTCACCTAGAGTCTGCTTTTGACTATTGTCAACGACAAGTTCGCCGTTGATGTACAGGTTTGCCGTTCCCGACACGACAACGCCAAATTCCCAGGTAGCGTCCTCTTCGGCAACCAATGATCCTTCTAGCGTCGCGTACCAGAGAGGACTCGTCACATGGGGATTCTTGTAATCGATCAGAAGCATTTCTGTTTTGAGAAGCTCCAGCTGGTCTACTGGTTTTCTGTCTGAAACATCTGGACCTTCTGTGTAGACTTTCATAGTCATTCCTGGTTCTCCGTTGACTGATTTGGTGGAATAACCAAGGAGGGGAAGTAGCTTGTGTGAGTATTGCCCAATTGTATAATCCGGCGGCGAGGATAATTTGTTGCTGATGCCATCGAACGGAGTTACGGCATAGTAGGCAGCCAAAGATGCAGAACCACCTCCGTGGTATGTTGCCACCTTGGCATTGGGGCCAATGATAACAGTCTGTCAATACTAACAGTTAGTATTCATTTCGACATCGGTCCCGGAGTTTATCAAAGCTGGAATTCGTACCTTTTTGTCTTTTTTAAGGGGAAGTACGCTTTTCTCATTCTTCATCAGCACGATTCCCTCATTGCCTATTCTCCGCAATAATTCAGCTGTTTCAGGGGTATCAGCAGCGGCTTCTGGCGCATTCTCTTTCACGCCGCTGGCAGCACACTTTTTGATCAATTCCAACATGGCCTTTACCCTTTGGTTCAAAACATGAGTTCGGACCTTGTCGGTCGAAACATTGAATTTGAGAGGCTCGCCCCTGAATCTTGGTGGCCCAGGCATCTCCAAATCGAGTCCAGCTAGGGCAGCCTCCGTGGTGGTATAAGTGCCATACCAGTCGCTCATAATCATACCGTCCCAACCCCACTCCCCGCGCAACATTTGATCAAGGAGTTTGGGGTTCTCGCTACAGTAAGTACCATTCACTCCGTTATAACCAGTCATAAACGACCCTGGGTTGGAGTCGCGAACCACCAACTGGAACGGGAGAGCATAAATCTCGCGCAGTGCCCGTTCGGTTATGATGGCCTGGACGGCATTGCGCTTGTGCTCGTGGTCGTTGCAGACGAAATGCTTGATAGTAGCTTGGATTCCCGTCGACTGAATTCCCCTTACAATAGCAGCAGCACCTAGTCCTGCCAAGAAGGGATCCTCGCCGAGCGACTCGAAACCACGGCCGCCAAGTGGTCCTCTTTGCATATTTATGGTAGGTCCTAGGATGACATGCGCCCCCTTAATTTTAGCTTCCTCTCCCATTTTCTTTCCCGCTTCTTCGAGAAGCTCTTGGTTGAAGGTAGCACCTAGTGCGGTGCCGCAAGGAAAGCACGCTGCCTTGACACCATTGAAGAATTTAGTGCCACGAACGCCATTGGGTCCGTCGGTCAAGCGTAGTGATGGGATGCCATGTTGTGGTAGGCTCTTGGTATGCCAGAAATCAATACCTGCTAGGAGATCGACCTTGTCGCTCATCGAGAGCTTCTTAAGGACTTCCTCCACGTTGATGTCTGCCATTTCTGCTAAGAGTCGACGAAACAAGGCTCAGGATGAATGTGAGAATCAGAGAAGCTGGAATGCTTCCAAGACAGAGATATGAGAGAAAGACAGAAGAGAGGCAAAGCAGGAGGGAGCCGAGGAGGAAAGTGTTTATTCGATTACGAGCCCACTACTACCTTTATAGCTCAACGCCGGCCCCGCTGCTGCCGCGTACCACTTACCTATCTACATCATGCAAGGTCTGATCATGGACGTCGACTGCGGCCAACACGATCCCGATTATCCTAGAAGTCGCAGACTTGGCGGCCGTACTTGAAACTTCGCGGGGTCGTATATGGTAGGAGCGTTCGTGCCGTTCCATCGTCTGTGACCCTCCAAGAGCCCATAAGAACATTGGAAGGGGCCCTCGAAGCGTGTAAATTGCAACCCTCGACACCGGAACGCAATCGGGGAGCGCTCATGCGTCGTGGTTTGACGGTCGAAAGCGCATCTTTCGAAAGGTAGTGAGATCTGCAGCCGGTTTGCGGCCCGCCAGCCCGTCCTCCGTATCCCGCATTTCTACCGATGTTTTGCCAGTTAGCTCTGCAGTAGCGGTGCCGAAGTTATTCCCATCCAACCAGAAGGCGGACGATTCTTAGCCGACGTCAATGGTACTTCCGATGGGCCAGGGAATATTCCGCCGAGTCTGGTTTCGCTTTCTGTTAAGTGGGAATAGGACCAATCGTTAGGTTGAGTTGGCACTTAGCTCTGGGGAAAATCCTCGGGCGTCTTGGATCATAGCCGTCATGGTGAGTTTCGCCCCATTCGTCTTCGGTCTTCTGACAACGTGGAGAGACATATACTTGCTTAACAAGACATTCCTTCACGTACGACCATAGGATCTGGAAAGCTCGGGATCCCGTCCGCTCTCCCATAGATAAGCCAGATACCGCTAGATTAGTAGTTGGGTCGGTGACGACCAGCGAATCCCTGGTGTTGTACGTTTTGTAATCTTTTTACGTTTCAATCTTGACGCTACCTAGGTAGTCTTTTCTGGAGTACTTACTAATCTAAATAAGATAATTACCAGGTACCTAGGTAGGGAGATAGTACTATTGTATTCTCATCTTTCTAGTGACTGCGTTCTCGACCGTAAACCTGTCATGGCAACTGAGGCCATATGACCGAGGAGATCGATTGATATAGCAAAAAGACTTTCCCAGCGGGAAGCGACCATTGAGGAACAACTGCGGACGATCAAGAATCATTCCAACGTAACCATATGGTCAATAGTAAACTCATGGAATGGATTCGAAATCTTCCGTTTTGAAGCGCGTCTAATCTCATAAAGAGCCCGCGATGGCGTTCGTGTCCTCTCAGCCATTGTCCATTGTCTCGAAGTATCACATCCAGCAAGAACTCGAAGCATTTGCTACTATAACGCATAGCTCTCAAGAGTAGAAATTCTTTACAGCATGACGAATCTTCGGTAAAGGACCCAGTTGGCAATCTCCTGTCGTAACGTGGACAGGATTCGCGTGGCAGGCAGAACAATCATAGCTCTCTATAGATTAGGAGCCGTTTTTATTCCCGTTCGAGGGCTTCCGTACGTATAATGTGGCCAATTGAAAAGAGCATATTTACAAATGACTCAACAATACGACTTAAAATGATTTTATAAGCCATCCGAAAATAATGAAATAGCTAACTAACCATGCGATATTTTAGATTATGAGATACGCGACTTGATTTATAGTGAGAAGCCTAGCGAATCACGAAGTAATTCATTCAAACTCAGTGGCATACATCTGCCGTGCGGAGTTATTGTGAACTGGGGGCGGATGCAGCACCGCGCCAATGCACTGGTCTTTTGGGGGCTTCAATACTTATACCCCCGAGAAACTCGGTGAACAACAATGGAGGTTGGGAATTATTTAGAATGAAAACATTTTGCGAATGCTCATTTAGCGTTATGTACCTTAGGTAGTATTGGCATGCGAATGAGACGTGAGGTCCAGGGATGCGTGACGTTGAGCCTTTCTTTAAGTAATAACCTTGTTGTGTCGCGTTCGAAGCTATTCCCTCTTCAGGATACCCCCCATGAAGGTACCCTTAACGTCGAATCGGACCCGGTAACCCAGCCGAGGTGCGCCTCTATCGGTGTGAGAATTGGTTGTGTGCGGCAGTACGATGGTATGTTTAGGCGAACTGCCGAATGAGACCTTTCCGATGACAAGCTGCAGGATCCAATCGCCGCATACCTCAGAACATGGGTTATGTAAAGAACAGTAAAAATGATGCGATGGCATTTCTAGGGTTATCGACCACCAGAACACTCCACGCTTCCATCATCTCGTTTGCTATCTCCTACGACTCTTAGCCCTCCGGTTTACCACAATGACAACTTCACATAGGGTACTCCTTACGGGAGCTAACGGCTTTATCGCGCAACATATCCTCTCGCAGCTACTTGAAGAAGGACATTCGGTGCGCGCAGTCGTCCGCTCTCAGGCTAAAATTGATATTCTCAAGAAGTCATTCAGCAAGTATGTGAGCACGCCACGGCTAGACTTCGCTGTTGTACCAGACATTACTGTTGCCGGAGCCTTTGATGCCGCATTGCAGTCCGATCCCCCATTCGATATTGTGCTTCACACTGCATCTCCCTTCTTCCTTCGCCCCCTTAAGAGCAGTGACTACTTGGACCCGGCCATCAAGGGTACGACGGAGGTTCTGCAAGGCATCACGCGCGTAGCTCCGAGCGTGAAGCGAGTCGTAGTTACGTCGTCCTTCGCCGCTATCTATAACATGAGCGGAAACCCCATCTCAAACCCTCCAAAGATCTGCACGAGTGAGGACTGGAACGGCGTGACTCTCGAGGCGGCTTTGGCCACGGAGAATCCCATCCTCACGTACCCGGCCAGCAAGAAGTTCGCCGAGAAGGCGGCGTGGGACTTCGTGAAGGAAAACAAGGTCAACTTCGAGCTGTCGACCGTCTGCCCGCCGGGCGTCTACGGTCCGCTGTTCGACCCGTCCCAGTTTTCGAGAATCGAGGATCTCAACGAGAGTACCGCACAGGTATACAAGGGACTCATGCGGCCGGGCCTCAAATCCTCGGATCCGGTGCCCCCTACGTTCTTGTACCTATACGTCGACGTACGTGATCTCGCACGCGCTCACCTACTGGCTGCGACGGTGCAAGAGGCCGCAGGAAAGAGATGGTTCACTGTCGCCGGCGAGATAAGCATTCAGCAGATGGCTAACTACCTGCGAGAGGCGCTTCCGGAGAAGAGGGACGTGATACCTATTGGTGAGCCCGATAAGGGGTCATGGAAGCCGGAGGGATGGTACGGCGTAAGCGCGCCTGAGGTAGAAAAGGTACTGGGGTTGAAGTACCGGCCCGCGGAAGAGACTTTCAAAGACTTGGCTCCTCAGCTGGTGGAAATCGAAAAGAGGGCAACTGCATCTTTGTGAGCAACAGCTCTGAAGATATGGGTCTCCAATCACGTCGCCAAATCTTACTTGTACATTTTCTGGAATCTGCTGTCAACGCCTTAGAAGCCCTTCATGAACAGGGGATAGACTGCTCGCTGATTTTGAAAACCATGTCTTTGTGGGGTTTTTGAGTATGGACACGAATATCTTTGTTTCTCATCTGTCCTACAATTAGTATTCCCCTGAGCCTGACTATAACTCGAAAAATAAATCCAGTCCCATTTCCGTAGATGTAATTGGCTGAGCTCTCACATTCCGTTTGGTTGTGGGTTTCGATGTTGCAACTTCAATATCGAAAAGTGGTTCACCATGGACTCAAATCCCAATTTCCATTCACAAGTCAATTATAGTGAAGCTATTACATGCCTTTCAGGTTTGAGACCGGATACTATTTACAGCACAGGTCATGCCCACGGAGAAACCAAGAAGATAACTGAACAGATAGCCGAAAAATCAACCGAAGAGGCGACAGAAGAGACAACAGAAAACCAGTCTACTGACTTGTCCGGACTTAGAAAAGCAACTCCACCTATAACGGCTCTTGAGACCGCACGGCGATTTTGTCCAGATTTAAAATGGTACCCGCTAATCCATGCTCTCGCGCAACAGCCAACCGTCCGTAAAGTCGAGTGGAACCCACGTCTTCCGTTGCAATCAAGACGGCTATTGCGGCCGAGGTCAGAGTATGAGATAGGCTCTATCATGGTATATGTGTCAGGCCAGCGCAACCCCAAGCCGTGCAGCCACTGTCGTGGGGGCCCTTGGGCAAAATGTATTTCAATCCCCCGGTCACTCCGTGAAAAGGGTAATATTAGACATCCCGACGCCTGTGCTAATTATATGTATACACGTAAGTTTTATGAGTGCGGAGAACGACGGCGAGCGCCGGTCCCTATCAAGCCTAACAAGCGAGAAACCAAACATAAGCCGAATTATATGAAGATAATTCCTAGAGCAAACCAACGCATGCCTCTCTTTATGCCATCGCAGAACATCTCACAGAGCGAGTTTTTTAGCATGCTTAGGCCGGGGAAGGAATGACGCAGTCGAAATGGTAATGGCAACAGTTGAATCAGAAAACGAACCCCTTAATTGTAAATTAACATCGGAAACGTTTGTTATTGATCCACCGGCCATTTCGCCTCGTGCATCCCTCGCAAGCAACTACCGGAGTCGTATCCTAACCTAGTCTTATCGTACGTGGCCGCAGGACCAACAAAGACCATCTCCTCATCGGCTACACCTAGCTCGGCCTTGATAGTCATAAAATACCGGGGATTCGATAATTGCGGTGCCACATTAGGCAAACCGCTAGTTAACTAGATATTGAATTCAAATTCAGCAAGTCAACTTTTTACTCCTATTCGTGACTGTCGTGGATAAATAGGGGTATTACTCACAATCCTCATCTGTCGATGTAGATCATCGTAATGTCGCGACTTCATGTTCGGCCACATCTTCCGTAGCGACTGTTGCACCTCCGGGCTCTGCGTCCCGAGCGATATCAAGAAGCTGTTCAGGTAGTTCAAAGACATAGATACGAGATAGTTGCCTCCCTTCTTGGCGCGTCTGTCCAGAGCGTTTATGATGGCTATGCACCCCACGATGCCAGTCTGGAAGTCAGAGTTAGGTAAGAAGGGCATCACAGGCTCGTCCATATCCCACATGCGGGCGAACAGCCAGGCTATACCTGTCACCGCGTCGCTGATCTGCTGCCACCCGCTCCGGTGCTTCAACGGGCCCTGCCAGCCGTAGCAGTTCTCCCGCGCGTAAACTATGCCCTTACCTCGTCTTTTAGCGATTTCATGGACGTATTTCGGGCTGAATCCCAGCTTTTCCAGAGCGCCCGGACGATACCCGTCCAGCACCACGTCTGCGTCCTCAATCAGCCGTCGCAGCGCCTTCTTCCCTTCGTCGGTCTTCAGGTCGAGATGCGCGTCGCGCTTGCCGAGATTGCTTTCAAATAGCACGATGCCCAGATCTGGTAGGTTCGTGTTTGATACCCTGACTACAGTGGCCCCGAACAGCGCTGCCAGCTTTGCTATCGTCGGACCGGCGATGGCGCGGGTGAGGTCGACGATCTTGATGCCCTCCAGGGGTTTGTACGTCGTCGTTTCAATTTCCGGCCACGGTACTGGCGGTAGCTTCTCGCTAGGAAACTCTTCCAGTAGGTACAGTGGCCCATCGGCTACCGCTCTTCCCTGCTCGCTCTCGCGATACTCTTCCGGCGTGAGACAGATTCCGCCAGCTTGCCTCCAGAACTCGTTGGCCTCGATGTCCAACCAATCCGCATCAAATTTCCGCACTGTTTCCGACAGCCCCTCGATGGCGTCCATTTCTTCCGCCAAGTCCCGCTGCTCCGGCAGTCCTAGCATCTTCAAGCACGGCGTCGAGTCCAGACCCCCGTGCAGGTGAAACCAGCGACCGTCGCGCGTCGGGTAAACGTTCGTGACCAGCCTGCGCCAGTGCGTGAACTGGCTCGTGGTATCATAGATCGAATACCTCCGCCTCAACTCCGGGTCCGAGATGGGCTTCCCGCCGACCCGGAGCAGGAGAAAGGAGAATAGGAAAAGGGAGGCCACGTCGCTGTTGACGACGACGCGCTGGTCGGCGAGGCCGTAGCGCTCCCCCGCGATGGCGTTGCCGAAGGTGGCGAGGAGCGCCCACAGCGCGGCGCTCGACTCGGTGCACTTCACCGGCGCCGGCAGGAACGGCGCCTGCAGGGCGGAGGCGTCGAATGAGGTGCGCTGGGCCGCCGCTTTAACGGACTCGGGGATTTGGAGGCGCGAGTCTCTCAGCAGGACCGAGTGCAGGATGCGCGAGGCCTCCTTTTGGATCGTGTAGCTGTCGTCTGCCATTGTCGTTATTCCTCGTCTGTGACATGCATTTGATGGGATACAAGGTAACCTAGGTATATAATCTGATGCGCCAGGCGATAGTTATTTCATTCTCGCAATTTCAGGGGCAGACAAGCACTGCACCAGATTTCCTGCGGGGAATATATCCAACTGGGATTTATCCGCGGCCGGGGGCTTGGATGCAGTAGAGCAGCCGTCGGTAGATGAGAAGAGAGTTGCGTCAAGCTATTCAGCTAGTACACGGAGTTATAAGACATTAATGGTTAACGCTATCAACTTTTTTCTTGTTTATGCTAATACTGTTATTTTCCCGGCTCCCTATCAGTTGAACGTATTTTCGCGGGTGTGCTTTCATGACAGCAGACCATATGTCATTCAGCTCGTTATATTTATGTCCAAATATAATTATGTATTGTTATACGTAGCTTATATCATTCTCCGTCTAATGGTACGTGACAATATGTTTTCTTTTCGTTATAATCCATGCCTATCGCTTTGCTTCATCAGTTTTTACAAAACGTGAGTGCTTCATATAAAGAAACATCAAATGAAAAAATCAATTTATCCGTATGGCATATGTATTAAATTTAACTTAGAGAATCTCATTCAATTACTATATTAGGTTCCAACGTCTTTCAACTAGTTTCGATAGCTTTCTGAGTATCCTTAGGTGACCTTATATTAATATATCCCCGTACCTTGACGTGGTATCAGACATGAAGCATCGTCTTAGAACTTCCTATAGCGTCTCCCTAGAGTTTAGTATTTAAACCTAATTCCGAGAAACTGAAACTTTACGCTACTATTTACAATACAATAGAACTTACGTGCGTCAGGGCTACTGTGGTAACTATGGTAATTCAAATCAGAATACCTCCTCAAGGTGTCCTCGTCGTCGTCGTAGTGGTGATGTTCGACGGGCTTGTTGAAGGCGTCGTCATCATCAGTTCACACAAAGACTAATGGAAATATATCAAGGTCGTCAAAGAGATATCTTTTTGGATCCACTTTGTGCTGGGCATGGGTAGTTTTTTATGTGAGGAAGAATTTTCAGACCCCTGGGAGCCGGTGGCACCTGGGACGAAGACGGTGGGGAGTGTGGATGACATAGTGTGTAATGGATTGGAGTGGATGTTGGGGTCTCAAATTGTTAGGCTGTGTTAAGAGAATAGTGAGGCGGCGATAGTCGTGTTAAACTATTGAAGATATAGAGGGCGTGGCTACCATACCAGACGTGGAAAACCATGGTAGATATACCGAGCCATCGCTACACATCGGTATAACGACGCAAAGAGATATGAAGATAGCCTTATTATTATCCGTGGTCTTGTTTGCAGCTTGCTGCATTACCTATTAGTAGTCATGTAACTCCTTAGTAGTTGGGTGCAGCGTTACATTCTACAAAAAAAGGAAAGATGTATGTACCTTAGGTTAGGTAGGAACAGATAGGTACATGTACGTACGTGTCGGTATGTAGATCGGGTAGTACATCACTGCAAGTTTAACAAGGGATTAACATCTCAAAGTGTTGCATCCACCAATACAAGATGTTTTCATGTCACTCAAGCTATGATTAATCCTAGCCAGGGATATATGAGATATAAGTACAAAGGAGTGTGTGTTATCGTCCCCAAACCTGAGTATTGCTACATACGATTCTCATATTTTAGGTATCCCAGCTACTAATTTAACGCTGCATCACGGTAGCACGTAGGACACCCTGACTCTTAGTTCCAATAGCAAACTGGTCACTTACGCATAGGAAGTCCTCGGCTACAGCCCCTTGGTACTTAAAGTCATAACGTTGGACAAGGGTAGCGATGAGTATGTACATCTCAGCCCAGGCCAAACTTAGGTATGTAGATAATAGAGTTAGCAGCTTAGCTTCCGAGTGCACCCCGTATCAAAGGAAGATGGAAGAAACTCACTGCATCCCAAGGCAATTCCTCGTCCCCTTCGAAAAGGGAGCGAACGCCTTGTCGAGCTTCCTCCGAGCATCGGGGTCCATCCACCTCTCGGGACTGAAGCGATGAGGATCCGGGTATATGGAGTCGTCCGAATGCATCAGGACGAGCGTCATCCCGACCGGGGTGCCTGCGGGTATCGTCCACTTCTCGTATGAAAGGTCTCTGTCGGGTGCTATACGCGCCATTCTGGTACCGATAGCAGGGCTTAGACGTAACCCCTCCATCAGTATAGCGGTGAGGTACGGGAGTTGCTCAAGGACTTTCCGCTCCCACTCGAGCGTGTCCGAGGCCCCTGCAAGCTCATCTCGAAGTCGCTGCAGGATGTCGGGATTGGTGTACAGATGAAACGTAATGAGGCGCAGAGCACTGGCAGTAGTCTCGAATCCGGCACCTGTTATTGTCTATACGTCTTCGAACACGCGGGCGGATGCCTTTTCAGCAGGTGGAAGCTTGGAGTCCAGTATCTCATGAACTATGGTGCGTCTTCCCTCGTCGTTCGGGGATGCCGCTACATCCATGAGCTTGATAGTGTCTTGCATGGTTTCCTATTTCAGTGTCAATTATGGTAATTCAAAATGGGGCTATGGTGTCAGACTTCAATGTGCCGGAAAAATAGCTTAGTCGGATCGTCGCCCAGCTTCATTATCCAGCTTACTGGAATGGCCCTCATCAGAGGCGCAATAAATCGAACGTGCTTCGACAGTCGCCACATCTGGCCACCGCCCGCGCTAGCAGCAACCATAGGCTCGTCAAAATCTTCTCGCTCGAGGCTATTGTAACTCTTGCGAAGAACAAAGTCGTTTGCCACATCGCGGGAAAAAGCAGTGATAGCGGCGCCAAGGTTCACTGTCTGCTGAGAAGTAGCAAATGCCGTAAGTCGATTGCAGAGCTTTTCCAGATGTTCTAGGATGATCTCTTGATGGCTGGCGACTTTAGCCTTGGAGAAAAATGGCGAGAGCGGCTGTCGCCGTGCTTTGTGAAGGTCATGGTTCGGTGTGAAGAGAGTTGCGCCATGAGCGGCGAAAGCATCGACAGCCCAGGCATATTTATCCCAGCGGCCATCCTGGCGATACAGATGCTCGAAGAAGGCCGGGTCGCTAACATGAAGTTCACGCGGAGAAATTCTTATGATGGGACCTAGAGGATTAGCCCGTAAGAATCAAATGCCATCAAAGGAAGGATGAAAAAAACATGCAATCTTACCATATTCCTCGTGTAAGTTTTTAATCTTAAATGTATATTGGCCGTTTTGGTAAACGTCGTAATACGCTTCATACCAATGTGTAAGGGCAGCTAACTTAGGCCCCGGGATGCGGCTTAGTGGATGTAAATAGAGACGATAAAGAGCAACGGTCACAAAGTAAACAACGATGGAAGCGAGTGTCCTCTGCCATGAGAGGATCTCTGTTAGAGAATCCATGGCGATGCTATGAGGCCAGGGCGATGGAAGATAGGAAAATAGGCAGAAAGAAAAGAAATCGAGAGGGGCATGAAAGAGGCTTACACATAAGCTGAGCCTCGTGCCATGCTAAATAGGCAACGACACTGGAAGATGCATTGTAGACTCACACACCTCTGCTATAGATAGAAGGATGTGGAGAGATGTGGAGCCATGTACCGCTAATTGAAAGGTACTACTGGGTACTTACCTACCTAAGTAGGTAGTAGTAGGGAGATATTTGGGGGCTGAACGAGAGCTTACTTTGTTTGATTAGGCGATGCTTCTTTCTAACGGAGGTAGAGAGATACCTCGCTATCTATAGGTAGAGTAGGCACCTACAGCTTGATGTACCTACCTAAATGTTCTCGTCTGTGCACAGTAGGGGGGACCATAAGACCAGCATTTCAAACTAAATATGCCGATTCACTTCCTGTTATCATTACATCGCTATATCCTCGCCTGGGACTACTAAGGCTCAACATTACTATCTTAGCTTGACGATAACGAGGCTATCATGGAACACTCCGGGAGTGACGTCGCTAACCTTCCATCTTCCATCCCGGTAGGAAAAGAAGCTGTGGCATCCGAACAGACAGCAGACACAGCCAGTCTATCAAACCAGCAACCAAGCACGAATCCGGATGGCGAAGTTCAGTATGTGACTGGCCTCAAGCTAGTTTCCAGGCCATCAATGACGCTCCAGCCATCCTCAGCGGCGTGTATCTTCTACCGACTATACTGCCTGAACTGTTCACCGCCGCGGCAGCTGGTGGAATTTGTGAGTGGAAATATAGATGTTCTTATTAACGTTGCCATAGTGCCAGCCAGATTTTGCTGTTCTCTAGCTGACAAATCTCTCAGCGATGAAGGTAGGATACGTGATACCTCCGATTCTGGTAGCCAGTATTCTCGTCTCAACCGGAAGCTTGTTCAAGGCATTCTGCTCAGTGGTGCTTAGGTGGGTAGTTGCTACCGGTTCGATCAGAAGATTAGTCTGAAAGCGTTGCGAGCCTATGACAGGAGCGCCGGTTACTACAGTAGGACTACAAGCGACAACATATCTCTCCATAAACACAGGGTTCGTCTTTTCGTCGTTGAAGAAAACGATAATATCGTCAGCCCTAGCTCGCCAGCACCATGCGTCGGGGACAATCAAATGTTTTTTGAACAAATCTCGGGTACAATACTCTTTGAGGTCTTTCAAGCTCTGGCTAGTAAGTGGCGGTTACGTACCTACCTATTCAAATATTTCTTATCACGATAAATGACGAGTTCGTAGTTGCGTTCATTTACCTCGTCGAATATAGCACCTGTACATCAATACCCTATTGGCATATGGATTCTTATTTGGCACGGCCTGGTACTCGTAATCAATTTGAAGGACATCCGACACCTAGAGGGGGGCCCCACTTAATGAACACACCCCCTGAGGAAACAAACTTTTTATTTTTAATATTACTATTAAAATTAATTTCGAAATCTCCCCACTTTATTAAATTTTATTTAATTATTTTAATTTTTAAATATAATATTTAAATATAAAAATTATATTATATAAGTAATTTTAATAATTAAAAATAATTAATTATAAA
>MU376253.1:0-157527 GCA_022495205.1 Hypoxylon sp. FL1150 | reverse complement strand
ATGAATTTAAAAAAATTATTATTAAATAAAAAAATTATAATAATAAAATTAAAAATATTATTTTATATAAATTAAATATAAATTTAAAATAAAAAATTAAAATTAAAAAAATAATTATTAAAATATAAATTATTTTGAAAATGAAATATAAATGTGAAGCACTAAGGCATTAGAATGAAAAGTTATAATGAGCTTGGATTGCTAATGACTAAGCGGGTTGTGCGATAGCCTTATGTGCTGAGACCAATTGCATAAGCATATGGAAGCCGCATCTAATAAGGCTAAAGCTACTGCCAAAACCTAACATATGCCCCCCTAATAATGAAAAAAACCAACGTCCTCGTTAATATCAATGTTTCTAATTAATAGTTTTTCTAAATGTATATTTTTTTATTAATATATTTTCTTATTAATATATTTTTTTATTAATATATTTTTTTAATTTATATTATAACGATATAATCGTAATAAAATATTTTATTAATAAATATTTAAATTAAAAATATTAATAAAAATACATTTGAAAATAATATTATTATTTATTAATAAAGATAATTCGTTAAAAATAATTTAATAATCATATGTAAAAATAATATTAATAATAAATCAATGAAAATGATTTATTAATAATAATTCGTTAAAAATAATTCGTAATTAATAAATAAATATAATTAATTAAAAATAAATTAAATATTTATTAAATAATATTTATAATTTTAAAATTAAAAATAATAATACTTTTAATATTATTATTATATAATTTAATAAAATAAAAATAAATAAATTATAATTAATATTAATAATTAGCGTAAAACGATCATTAGATTATAAATATAAATATTATAAAATTAATAAATTCATTTATTTCGATGGGCTATTAGATTATTATAATGATTAAATAAATATGATATAATATAAATAACTATAAAATTATTATATTATGAAATACGAAATTAAATACACGAAAAAATTATTATAAAAAACTTAAATTACTAATGACTAAGCGGGTTATACGATAATTTTATATGTTAAAACCAATTGCATAAACATATAAAAGCCGTATTTAATAAAACTAAGGCTATTACTAAAACCTAATAATAAATTAAAAAGCAATGTAATTTTTTTAAATTTCATTTTTAAATAAAATTATATTATTTTTATTATAAAAAATTTTATTATTATATTATTTATTAAATTTTAATTATTTTAATAAAATTTTATAAAATTAAATAAAATTTATAAAATTAATAATATTTATTTTATTAATAAATTTTTTATTTTATTAAGTAATAAATATTATATATTTTTTATTATATTTTTCTAAATATATAATATTATTTTTAAATAAAATTATAATAATATTATTATCAAAGTAATTATAACGTATAATAAAATTATTAAATTAATATAAATAGAAAAATAAAATTAGAATTTTAAAATTTTAAAAAATAAATATATATTAATATTTTATTTTAATAAAAATGTTAAATGTAAAATTAATAATATCATTTATATTTATTATATTATTATAAAATGAAAAGTAATTAATTATAATTTAAATAATTATTTTTAAATATATCTTAAGAAATATCCTAAATATTAATAAAAAACCATTAAAAAAAAAAACTAAAAATAAATAATAATATTAAAAAAAATAATATAATAATTAAATTTTTATTTAATAATATTAATTAGTTTAATATTTTATATATTATTATTTTTTTTATATTTAAAAATATTATTAATAAAATATTAATTATTATTTTTAAATTTAATATTTTATTAAGGATTTTTAATAAATAATTACTTAGAAATTAAATATTTTATAATGATTATAATAATTAAAAAATCTAATTATAAAATATTTTTATTAAACTAATAAGTTTCATTTTAAAATTTATTTTAAATATAATCCCATAAGAATTAATAATTAATTAAACTATTTTAAAATAAAACTTAATAATAATATTATAATTTAATTTAAATACCTTAGCATTATATTTGAAAAAAATCATGGTTTTAGATAATAATTATAATTAAATTAATTATTATGATAAGATATTATTTATAGATTTATAATTTTATATTAGACTTTTTATCTATGGAATAAAAAAAAAAAATATTTATATTAGAGTTTTAAAATATAATAATGTTTTAAATGGTAATTAAAAAATAAAATAAAATTATTAAGATTTAAAATGTTATTTATTATTTTAATTTAATTTGTAATTTAATTTTAATTATTTAATTTAATAAGAAAAAAGCTAAATTTTTATTTAAATGGGATTTTATATATAAAATTATAAAAGAAAAGATTTTTATAATTATAATTATAATTAGTAATTTATATATAATTAATTAGAAAGATTATGATTTTAATATAATTAATTTAAATATGATTTTTTATTTTTATTTTATTTTATTTAAATTAAAAATTTAATATGAAAAATTTATATATTATAATAAGTAAAATTTATATTTATTATTTTTTATATTTATTGGCATGAAATCTTTTAGTATTTATTACTTTTATAAAATTTATATATAAAATAAAATGAAAAAGAAATTATATATTAGTAAAATCATATGGGGCATTTATAAATTAAAATTTTTTTATTTAAATGAAATAAACATATTTTTTAATATATAAAATTATAAGAAATATATAAAATAACTAGCTATTAATTATAATTTTATATATATAAATTAAATTATTTTTTTTTAAATAACCAAATGATTAGTTTTTTACTTTTAAAGGATTTTTTAATAAATAAAAAAGATTTAAATGACGATATTATATGGTTATTTTAAATAAATTTAAAAATTACGTTAATTTCAAATTCTAATAATTTTATTTATAAAGAAAAATTACTATTTTTTATTTAATTATAAAATAATATTAATAAAATAGTTTAATTAAAAATATCATTAAAAAATTAAAAGATAAAATTAAAATAATTTTAATATAAATTTAATATAATAATATAAATGCTTATTATTAATTTTATTTCATAGAAATAATAATATATATTATAAATTAATGCTTAAATAAAAAATTTAAAATGATTTTATATGAAATTTAATTTAGTAATTTACTTAATTTAATATATATAATTATAATAAAAATTAATAATTATTATTTTTTCGATAAGAAAATTAATATATTTTAAAAGAAAATTATTAATTATAAAATACTTAGTTATAATAAAAATAATATATATAATTATAAGATATTTTAATTAGATAATAATATTATTATTAATATTAATAATATTATTTTTTAAAAAAAACATTTATATATTTTTATTATTAATTTTATAATACTAAATAAATAAATATAATTAGAATTATTATAATTAAAATTACCATTGAAAAAAATCTTATTAATTAATTTATAATTAAACCTTAGTAAATAAAAATAAAAAATAATATAATAAAAAAAAAAGAAACTTAATTTTAAATTCAAACTTTTTTACTTTTATTTTAATATAAAAATTATTTTTATTTTTAATAATAAAATAAATTAAAATGAATAAATTAAAAAAGAAATTTATATGTATATTAATAATTTTATATCATAACATTTACCCTTAAGGTTTAACTTTAAGCCCCATATTTAAAATATATATAATTAATTCTAATTTTTTAAAATAACGTTATAATATTTATTATTAATTTCATTAAAATTTATAATAATAATAATTACACTAAGTATAATATTTATAATAATTAAATTAAAATTAAAAACTTACATATAAACTATGAAAAATATTAAAAATTACGAATAATATTAAATTATATATATAAAATATTAATTTTTAATAAATAATCGGACCTAGATATTCTATAAATTATTAATAAAAAAGAAATTACTATTTAGTAAATAAATTTATAAAATCAAAAGAAAAATTAAAAAGCAAATTATTTATTATAAAATACGATGAATAATATAAAGTTTTAAGTAAATTAAAAAGTTTAATTATATTAATATTTTTATTTTAATAGTTAAATTTATAAGTTATAAAATTATATTTATTTTAATAATTACTTTAAATTTTAAATTTAAATAGATAGATATTATAATTGCCTTTTTATATAAAAATATAAATAAAAAAATTTACATTAAATAATCATTAAATTTTAAAAATAATATTAAATAATATTATAAATTTAATAAAATTTTATATGATTTGAAATAAATACCTAAGATATAATATAAAATATTAATAATATATTTTGAAATATTAAGATTTATAATATTTAATTTTAATATTAATATATTTATTAAGGGATATATATATATTATTATATATATAAATAATTTATTAATTATTAGATTTTCCAAAGAAAAAATATTTTAAATTAAATAATAATTAATTAAGAAATTTAAAATATTTAATTTTAATTTTTATTTTTATTACTTAAATATAATTATTATAAAAAATAAAATAAATAAAATTATATATTTTAATTAGAAAATTTATTTTAAAAGGATCATTAAGAATTTAAAATATTAAAATAATAATTTAATATTAATACCCATAGATATTACTAAGATTAATAAGCTTGCCGAAACTTTTAAAATTAATATAAAAACTATTAAATAATATATTAAAATTATTAATTATTTAATATATATTATAATAAGCATTAGATTAAATATAATTTATTTTATTTTTTATTTTAATTAATATATAAAAAACCTTATAAAAAATTACATTAAAATTATAAAAAAAATTTTTAAATATTTTAAAAGTATAATAAATTATAAATTAATTTATTAAAATAACCTAAGGGATCTTATAAAATAAATAAATATAAATTATACTAAATGCATATAATCTTAATATTTAATTTCAAATTACGTTTTTAAAATTAATAATAATATTATTAATTAATTATTAAAATAATAATTAATGGTAATTACATTTACTTATAAATTAAAATATAAAAGAATAACTAACGTTATAAAAAAAACCATATAATTTTAAAATTTATTTGCTAAATTAAACGTTAATAAAAACCATATAATAATCATAATTATTTATAATAATAATTAAAAGATAATAATTTTAATAAAAAACTTATAATATTATTTTTAAATTAAATATATTAAAATCGACGTATATTTTATTTAAGAAAAATAATAAAATAATAAAATAAATTTCTAATATATTTACATATTAAAATAAATAACAAATAGCCTAATTAAATTATTATTTAGAAATATATTTATTTAATTTAAAAATACTTTAAAATTATAATTATAAATTAAATAAAAATATAAATATTAAAAAATATTTTAATAATTTTTATAAGGTATTTTAAAAAAATCATAACTAATAAAAGCTCATATATATATACTTTTTTCCTAAAAATATATTTTTTAAATTCATATAAATCACATATATATATATATATTTATATATTTATATATTTTACATATAAATTATAAAAAAAAAAAATATAAAGTTATAAAAATGAATATATATATAAGTATAATTCGAATAAAAATACTAAAATAAAAACTATATAATCTAGAAACTAATACGTCCCACACTTGTAATAGCATATATATACAAGGCATAAGGCTCTCTCAAACATACCTATAACTTATCTTTCTAATACAATCATAATGACACTTATAACTTGCGTTCTATTTCAATAGATTGCATTTTCAGTGTCGCCATCGCTTAGCGTTCTTTCTCAAAAGTGCCGTCTACCCCTATTCTTATATCCCATTAGTCACATAGCTACCCGACTTCTGCAGCCCCTGGCACTGGATAAATCGTAAGAGCTGGGAGATCAACTCTGTCGCTTGGCTAGCATTGAACTTAGTATAATAGTGCAATTTTATATTTCACTGAAATTTGATAAGAAAAAAGTAACTCAGATAAGGGACCCGCCGCCCAAGCAAGTATTAGACTTCACTACGCCTCAATTCCGATACCCATTATACGGAGGCCGATGGCGAAGCATTTTATTAAATACTCCCTACCATCTTTCTTAAATCCTCATCATCTTTCTTATCCATATCATTCTCAATTGTCCAGAGCTACTCGACACGGCAAGCTACAGACACACGACTTTACACATTTTCTCAACAGCAATCTGTACTCCACAGCTTTTTCATCTATTAATCCACGGGATACGGCTTGATCCAACAATCGCAAATAAGCCACGTTCATACGGGAATCGGCCGAAGCCAGCACCATGGCTCCTACAAATTATCAAAGGCGAAGCAGATGGGGGCCCGAAGCCAGCGTCATGGAGATGACCACTTCGGTCACAGCTGCTATGACAAGCGAACAAATTGATGCATACGTACTGCACTTACGGATAGAAGAGATTACCCACAAACTCAGTATGAACGATATTGTCCCAGCTAACCGACACCGCAGATGTCCCTCACCCGAGCCCCAATATGACTCATCGAGTCGACGAACCAACACCTCCTATCACCGCCAAAAAGAGTCCCTGGAGAAGGAACGCCATTCACTAATCCAGACTGCTCTCCACAAGTTCCCTAATTACAACCCACCCCAGGATTATGTTCAGAACAGCATACGATGGAGAAAGATCAAAGAAAAGGTGTATATACCCGTGAAAGAATTCCCCGAAGTGAACTTCATTGGGCAGATCCTAGGGCCTCGTGGGCGAAGTCTCACCAAGATGAATGATCAGTCCCATGCCACCATACAATTTCGTGGCAGGGGTTCTGTCAAAGAAGGAAAAGGCCGCCGTCACCGCCGCAACTCCGAATGGGTCGCTACTGACGATCACCAGGAACCTCTACATTGTCTCATCACAGCGGACACACAGCAGAGCGTTGACAGGGCGAAGGAGCTCATTCAAGAAGTCGTCGAGACTGCCATTACTATCCCCGAGCTGGAAAATGATAGAAAACGTGAACAGCTACGTGATCTCGCTAAGGTGAACGGGACTTTCCGCGACTACGAAGGTACAGAGCACGGCGCCAATATGATCCGAACCTTGCCGGCAACAACTGGGATCGTGTGCTATCACTGCGACGGCGTCGGCCATCTCTCACGTGACTGTCGCACCAGGAAGATGGAAAGATCACAGAAGATACCGCCGTGGCGGCGGACGAATACCAAGGACGCCCGACTGGAAACAGAGGATGCTTTAGACCTTGCTTATTCACAATTTCTCGCTGAGATAGGAAGCGATTGAAGGATGTATCGAGACCGGTCCAGGGGTTGAGAGGAAAATTACAAACCTCAAGTCACCCATGGCCCATGGGAGCGAAGTATGGGTTAGGAATGTGGCGCTGCTATGGATGATGGGTGAATGGTACTAACAAACAGGAAAATTAGCGTAAGGGTTTAATACAAATTGATATCACAATCATTATCTTCATTTACTCTCAACATTCATTTGCGACTTTTGCAGGGTAACATTAAGTCCCGTCTTAGGGGAGAAGTGTGCCAAGTACAATCTGTTCACTTCATGAGATCTGCCGATGAATTTAGGCTTGTGGGCTCGACTTAGCTCACTATGCAAACACTATACAAGGACCGCACCTCATAGGTCGTTGGAGCAGAGGTAATTCATCATTTTAGGCATGCAGGTGGTTAATCTTGCTGGGGAGTCGCCCGAGAATCGCCTGTCCAGGAGTATTAAAAGGTATGCATTGCTAGGTTATGTTGAGTCCACACTTTACGTCTACATGCTGGCATAGAGTGGTCGACCTCAAACCGTCATGATGGCCCCAGGTATCAAACGTGCAGTTGAAGAGTCCTTGCTGCTTGCGACAGCTATGCCTTTCGGCGAAGCGCATCGTGGACAGTCCGGCCTTCAGCTCAGATTCCTAAATGGATCGTCGCAAGTAAAGCCATTTTACGACTACGTGATTATTGGTGCCGGTACTGCTGGCCTGACTATAGCGGACCGCCTTACAGCGGATGGCGATTGTGAGCCCCTGCGGACCTGATGTTTGTGTCGTCTACTCACGATTTGGATTTTAACTAGCTACCGTTCTCCTCATAGAGAATGGTAAAATAGGTGAGATCCCCGCCTAAATACGATAATTGGTTTAATAAAGTTGCTGATATTTGATTTGCAGTCGATTCTCCAAGAATTGATCAGGTTTACTCCGGATTGGCCGCGATGGGGCCAACATGGTCATACCAGATCAACTCTGTCCCACAAGTCAATCTTCGCAACCGGACCACTGCCGTCCTCGCAGGTAATCTAGTCGGCGGGAGTTCAGCTATCAATGCAATGATGACGGTTCGAGGAACCTCGGAGGATTATGATCGATGGGGCAACTTCTTCAGCAATAGCTCTACCTGGTCTTGGAATGGTTTACTACCATACCTAAAAAAGGTTCGATTTGCCATACTCCTATACGCCAAGCTTCCACTAATTCATCAAGGCTTTAAATTTTGTACCACCCGAGGTAACGGTGGCAGAGTCCGTAAATATCACCTACGATACCTCCTTCTGGGGAAACAGCTCCAGCGTCTACGCGGGGTGGCCGTCATTCCAGTGGCCCGGCCTAAAGATGCAGATAGAGGCTTTCCAAGACATACCTGGGGTTGAATTCCCGACTGACAGTGGTGCTGGCAAAGCGGGCGTATACGTAAGTAGTATTTGAAGTCTTAATTCTTTTATCTAGGAGGTATGTTAGGGGGTCAAGCTTTTACTCCCAAGACAGGTTTCAACGTTTAAATATCTTACTTTGAAAACAAATACTAAATCTCGTTATTTAAGTGGTTCCCGACTTTCATGGACCCTAAAATCGTTCAACGGTCATATGCCACAACTGGTCATTTTGATGGGATTAATCGAACAAATCACGACGTTGTTACCGAGTCACACGTAACGAAGATCATTCTCGAGGACGGGATAGCCACGGGAGTTATTTTCCGACAAGGGAAAGGGAATGCAACCACCTATACCACCGTCAAGGCTAACCGCGAGGTGGTCCTGTCAGCTGGTGCGATTCATTCACCCCAAATATTGCAACTTAGCGGGATTGGCCCTAAGAGGCTTCTTCAATCCGCGGGTATAGATACCAAGGTTGACCGTATGCAACATCCAGGGGTCCCTTTTCAATTCTTATATGACTTTTGTTTATTTGGGACTAATCACTCCCGAGACATGCATTAAATGAGCCAATCCCCTTCCCTTCCTCATCAAACAATCACTGACTCCCATCGTTATAGTGCCCGGCGTTGGCCAGAATTTCCAGGTAAGACTTCCAGGAGAATATCTCGGAAAAATAATGGATTGAATAATTTAAACTAATCGCGACAATATAGGACCATCCGATGATGTTCATGAGTATCGTGCGTAAGTGGCTACCCCTTGAGGCCATCGCACGGCGGAGACGTATCGAAAACTGATCGAATCCTCCAGTTTCAAACTTCACGACTCATCCCAGCCCATCAGATATGTTTGGAAACCCAAGTTTCACTGATTGGGCACAGACTTTATGGAGAGAAAATAAGACAGGTGAGTTTGGTACCCCAGTACCAAGCGAAGTTCCACGGTGCCTGTGCTCAATTCTTGCACGCCCTAGGTCCGTATTCCATGGGTATAGGCAACGCTGCCGCGTGGCTAGGTATGCCAGTCATCGCACCAGAAACATTTGAAACCATAGCATCGAAACTAGAGAACCAAAATTATGCTGCCCAATTGCCCCCGGACACCGATCCAACAGTGATTGCTGGTGAGTTCTATCGACCTCCCCTGAAGAAGAAAGGACCTAGAAGTGTAACATCTCATGTTTAGGGTATACGGCACAAATGAAAGAAATGGCTCGGTCAATTCGCTCTCCAAACACGGCATTCTAGTAGGTTGTCTTCTATTTCACCAGGCCTATCGTAGCCGCTTGACTGTAGCAAGGCCGCCCGAGTCATGGAACAAATCAGATTTCGGTGTAGTTTTAAAAGCAATCGCTGACCAAAATTGGGTTCACTAGTAATCATGTCTTGTCTGGATCTGGATCTTCAGGCTCGTTAATAGATCTACACCCACTGAGTCGCGGTACGGTGAACATCAACACGACAGACCCCTTTAACACCGAGCCCATTGTCGACTATCGGGCACTGACCAATCCCGTGGACTTGGATATCCTGATTGAGTTCCTTCGGTTTACCAAGCGCTACTTCTTCGAGACACGCCTAAAGGAGCTTTCTCCTCGACAAGTGCAACCACCTGACTATGTCGAAGAGCCCGACGACTTAGCAGGCTTCTTGCAGTCGAATCTAAGCCCCTCCGAGTTCCACCCTTCAGGAACGTGTGCTATGATGCCGAAGGAGCTTGGTGGCGTCGTCGATGAGAGCTTGAGGGTTTACGGCGTGAAGAATCTGAGGGTCGTGGATGCTAGTATCATGCCCACCTTGCCTGGGGCAAACACATGCCAGAGTGTTTATGCTATAGCCGAGAAAGTGAGTAAGAACTGATGCGAACACGACATACCCGAGCTAATCACATACAGGCGGTTGACCTCATCAAGGCTGATATGAGGTAAGTGATATCTTAGGCACGAAGCAGTTCCGAAGCAGTGTTTAGAAATTGGGTATCGAAAGAAGCCCTCAAAACATCAGCAGCAGGTGGCTTAGACCATGGAAGTAACTCATTAGTCTTATTCACATACATAACGGCGGATTCCTCCAGTAATAGCTACCCCTAGGTACTTTGTTGGCTTCTGTGCTGACCTCTTTAACCATATCCTCTAGATGGTAAATATCCTAGACCAGTCTCGCAATACGTGGCAATTTGCGAGCATGGACAAATGTTAATTAGGTATGTATAGTATTGTGACCTAGACTGGGAGAATAAGATGAAAGACATAGCATCGAAGCTTATCTTAAGAAGAGCCAGCTGATTGTTGAAGCATAAGGTAGGTACTTACCTAGGGTGTCTGTAATTTCACCTGTAAGCCGCTCAAGAAGTACGCGGTGGAGTCGCCTTATTTCTGTAATTCATCAAATAAATTCATTCATGTCTGCATCCGGGGTATACACATATCCTCCTATTCGCCTGTGATGATTTCTGATAGCGACCCCACTTCCTATTCTACTGGATGCCCGAAGGGTAAAAGCTAAGTGTACGCCCTCAAAACGCCTGATACTCCATAGACCTTGATGAAACCGGCGATTAACTCTTCAGTTCTAATACCTGTTTCAAGCCCGCCTCAGCGGCCCTGAACCAGCGGCCCCTTTCCTCGAGATCGTCCTCAATCCCACCGAGTGCTGCCTCCTTCCGTCGTTTCGCCTCCTTCGCCGCAGCCATACTATTCTGTCTTTTCGTTTCAAGAGGTTGTAGCTCGGCCTGTAATCGATCTAGTTCTTTCTTTTTCCTCGGAACCTGGCTCTGTAGTTGTTCTAGCTGTCGGTCCAATTCGGCTCTTTGGCGCTTCTTCGACTCAACTAGGTCGAGTGTCTTGGCTAGAGGCAAGTTCAGCTCTGGGTTGGAATCCAATCCTACAGCCTGTGCTTCCTTCAAGTCGGCAATCGCGTTTTCAAGTTCCGCAATTTTGCCAGGAAGCTCCTCTAGTTTGACCGTCTCAACCTGAACCTTCTCATACTTCCGACTCAGCTCTTTGGCTTTTCCCTCGAGCTCGGCGACCATGTCTGCGACCTCCGTTTTCAGAGCCTTGAGTGTGGCTTTCGCCTCAAGGTTCTCCTTTTCAAGATCCACATTTTCCTGCGGACTGACAATAAGAGGGGGATCGCCCACGATGGCGCGTATGAACTTCTCCTTGGTAACCTGTTCCACGTAACTGAACCGTAACTTGGCGAATAGCTCTCGATAGTGTGTCAGGTCTGCTTCTAAAGAAGATGGCGTCGTGGCATCGAGGGATGAGGTAGAGATGTCTGATGTCCGCTGGTGAGGATTCTGCAATTGAGTAATTGCTGCCGAAATGGGCTCGCTGAGCTTCAAAATGGAGATTTCCTGACTGGCAGAAAGTAATTGTAGCTTGGCTAGAACGCCCTCTGCAGTGAGGGGAGCCATGGCAGCTGAGCTCGTCGCGTGTTTTTCTTTCGGTGCTATGACCTAAGATGCGACACGGATGTTTAGCTACGTAGTCCCTTTGTCCACGCTCGTTTACTATGGAAAAGAAAACAACCGCTACATAAGGCTCACGCGATCTGACTTCAAAGCAAGGGGTAGAAGGTGTCTTGTGTATTTACTTTTGTCCTAGATAGGAAATATGAAGCTGATTAGATAAGATATGGGGAACCCCTACCTTAGGTTCCTAGGTACCTAAGGCGGCGGTAAGTTTCGGCAGAATTATCGCCGGCCGCCGGCATGCCTGTCTGCCTGGGCCCTTCCCAGGTTCGGATCCACCCGTTCAACCCACGCAGAATTGAAATCGCCTACTCGTGCTATGCCCCACTTATAGTGGTAGTCGTCCTTCCCCCCAGCCTATAAGCTGGTGCTTTATAATAAATCAATTATTTTAGTAAATCAACTACTTTTTCGTGATATTTTTAACATTTAATTATTAAATTTAAAAACCTTTTATTAAATATTAATAATTATATTTTAAATTATATATAATAACCGGATTAAATTTCTTATTAACTTTTTATTTACATGCTTTTTTCGTAATTTCTAAATATTAATATTAATGGTTATTATAAAATTTAAATTTAGTAATTTTTATTATTTTTCGGGTTTTAGTAATGGTATTTATTTCTTTTTACTTTATTATTTTATGTTTTTTAGTAATAATTAATATTCCTTTAATTTTTAGGGGTATGTTTTTATAAGCCCGGCGAATTTTAACCGTCTTTTCGGCGTGTTTTATACGTGCCAAATTCTTTTTAATTTAAATCATTTTAATTATATTTATAATATTTATTTTTATTAATTACGTAATTTTTTTAATTATTTTTAGAATAATTAGAATCTCCGGCTAAATTATCTTATCCATTTTATAAGTAATCTTAATTAATTGATAATATGTAATGGGGATTTTAATCGGGGAAGAGGATATCAGGTTCGCGGGGGGGGTTATTAATCTCGGTATTTTTTTTTCAAATTCAATTAAGATTACTAATAGATTAAATGGATAGATATTAGTCTTGCGAAATGTAAACTAAATAATATTAATTTTTAATGTATTTTTTCGTATGCCCTAGATGCAAGTAAAAAATTCTATTTTAAAAATCTTAATAAAGCTATTACGGATTTCGTAATTAAATGCTTTAGCGTAATAATATTTATATAATTAAAAAATAATAATATTTAATAGTTAAAATACGTAAGTTAAATGAAAAAATAACCTAAAAAGAATTATATTATATTTATCATAATATTTAATAAATTATATAATATAATATAAATCGTAATTATTAAAAATTAAGAATTTTTTATTACTAATTATTTATTTATTTATTAAATTTTTAAAATATTTAAGCTATTTTAAAATGATTTAGTTATTCATATAATTAAATGGGGTAAGCTAGATAATAATATTATTATTTAATTCTAATTATTAATATTAATTAGCTATGTAAAATTAGCTAATTAAAATTAAAAAAACTAATATATAATTACCCGTTACGTTCATAGTTTCTATCGCAATATAGGACTCGTAATTCTTAAGAATATTAAAATAATAAGCCCTTTTTCTTTTAATAATAATAATTTAATTTTTGCCGATTCTTATATAAAATCCCATTTTATTTATATTTCATATATTTTTAAGTATGATATTTTTATTTTCGATAATTTTTTTTAATTTATTAAAATATTTATTAATTCGTATAATATTTTCGAAAATTTCGCGCTCGGCTTTAAATATTTTCTATATTTTTTTGAAATATTTATGATATTTTATAAAATATGAAATTTACAATCGGCTAACTATCTTTGGCTTGGTATTTGCCATGGAGGGGGTTCGTTGGGAAAGCAAGTGATTTACCGCGTTAATAATAAATTTAATACGTATAATAAAATTAATATAATCTAACCGATTAATATAATGGCAAATAGCAATTTCTTTAGTAACTAATAACTTCATTTGCGGTATATGAATGCCTTTTTTAGTATTTATAGTCTTTATTTATATGCGGAGCTATTGACGAAAAATATCGAAATCCTAGGTAATAATAACTAATTTAGCACCTAGGTTTTTACTTATATATTTATATGCGTTTTTTAAATTAAATGCCATTTTTTTCGAATTAAATCGGCTTGAAATGGGCTTAGATTTCAAGTTTTTTATTATAACTATTTAAAAAAGTGGTTAATTTATCAAAATAATTGATTTATTATAAAGCACCAGCTTATAGGCTGGGGGGAGGGATAACTACCACTATAAGTGGGGCATAGCACGAGTACCAAGCTGGCTCGCCCAGCTAAGGGAATGTCGATAAAACCTCAGGCCTTGTCATACACCAAAGTCCGTCATTTTTGATCCTATCCTAAGTTTCCTAAGCATTTGAATATGCCTTCCAATGACTTACTTACGGATGACTACGTCACCGACCTTCTGGTCAATGAAGCCAAGGATTGTTCTCTCAAATACTCTTCAATAGGTCTCGATGCATTGAAACCCAACAAGTAAGCGCCCAATTCATGGTATAAGCTCAGCGTCATGTCACTGCATCTCTCTTTCTGTCGGTGAGAACTTTACTAACAGATTTATTTACAGGCGACCTGAGAATCAACCGAAACCTAACACTCGTTTCCTGAATAATATTATTCGAAATACCAATAGCCACAACCGCGCGCTCCAAGCCAAGGAAAGTGCCGAATCGAAAGCGAAACTGCGCGATCTCGAAGATGCAGAAGAGAAGAAGCGAAGGGAAGAAGAGCGGAAGTCGCGCAAAACCAGGCCTGGTCCCGGTGACACTCGAAAGCGCATGCTAGGAGATATCGCTGCTATTCTCGGTGGCTCGTCTAAGAAGCGCAAGACCGAGGACGCCGATCTGCCTGCCAGCAATGCTTCAGGTTCGGCTAGACGTGGTGCCGAAGTAAGCTGCCGCCGACAGCGGAAGAATTCCGCAATGGATAGCGACGATGGAGATCGTAAGAGGGATAGGCGGAAAGATCGCTCGGAGGAAAGCAGTCGAACTTCGCGGCATACCCTTCGTCGAGAGCATGAGGACCGAGAGGGCGAATCATCTTCGTCTCATTCCCGACGAAAGCACCGGGACCGTTCACCCGAGCGCAAAAGTGAGATAAGCCGGCGCCACCGCCGATCAAGTGTCGCAAAGCGGTCCGAGCGCGGATCATCCCGATCTAAGGATCTATCTGACTCGGACCCTTTGGATGAGATTATCGGCCCAGCGCCTGCTACAGCGCCCGACATTCGACGTCGAGGACGGGGAGCTAACTCTGCCACGTCTGGCATCGACAGTCGCTTCGCCCCTGACTATGACCCGAAAAGAGACGCTACCCCTGAACTGGATGATGGAGATGACTGGGATCGTGCCGCAGAAGCATTTCGTGACCGCCAGAAGTGGAAGCAACAAGGCGCCGACAGGCTACGCTCGGCGGGCTTTACCGAGGAGCAGGTTAAAAAATGGGAGAACGGCGACCAACAGAACGAAGCAGACGTCAAGTGGATTAAAGCTGGTGCTGAGAGGGAGTGGGATCGTGGCAAGGTAGCTGACGCGAGCGGAATCACGAGTCCTGTACCGGATGCCGCGTAGTGAACGGATATTACTGCCAGAGGGAGATGATAAGTCATAGGATTTTATCTCTGGCCGTCTCCATTTCGAGAGATACTGATGATTTCATGTGGTAGTTGTGTTGCATGGCATAGCATGACATAGCATGGCATAGCATGGCATGAAATGGTTTACGTAGCATGGTCTGGCGTTGAGGGAAATGCTAGTCCTCGATGGCGGGCTCAAACATATGGTTTATAACGGCGCCTCGATAGATTTCAGATGCAAATCCAATACAACTCTTTTGATGCTATCCCGTTCCATATCATCTAGTACCCTCAATCACAAGCAAGGTAGGCAAAAGATTGCAACAGTTCCGTCTGAAGTTATTAATGAACGATATCCAAATACGATATTCGAAATGTCCAGGACCGCATCAGATAGTAGCTAGTACGAGATGGAAAAGCACAGCAGATAATCAGAGAACCACGATATTAGGAGCGCGCTAATCCCACGAGTTTATAATTACTCACCCGGTTTCCTGACATGATACACATTTAAGTGCAATTGATTGGAGATGACGACACCACCTAGGGCTGGCTACTACCGATGGGCGGTAGGAAAGGAGAAGCGAGTGGTAAAGTTTCAAAGTGTTGCGTTTTTGACGATCTTTTCACCACTGGGGGAAGAGAAAGGGGGGTGAGTGACAGGAAGACGATACTTGGTTTCGACCCGTTTCAGAATCTCTCAATAAGATGGTGGCGATGATAAATTCCCCTACTATGTAACTTTCTGAACATCGAAAGTTTCCTAAGTAGCAGCAAACTCATGAGGAGTAATCAAAGCTTGATATTTGCAAGGCAACATTGATAAGGTCCCTGGCTGATGAATGTCGCGTGTAAGTCGCAGTTACATATCTCATGTATATTTGCTCAAGTAATTAATGCCATGCAATAGACATGATGCCGCGTAGCTTTCTCGGATTCATCAAAGATATAGTAGATGAATGACCATGATGGCTTTTGATTGGAATCTGTCTATGACTTTGAGTAAAAGAGAGAATGCCACTTCAGTGTTCACGCTAGTTTGTCAAGATTTCCACTAGACTTGCAAGACGGACACGTGCCGCTAAGCCTATCGAGGGAAAAGATCCGCGCTTCATGCTTCCATGCGACACCCTTACAAGCACCGGGGCTGCGGAGCTAGGGGAACCTACAGGGAAACCGACCACCTGCAACAGACATCCTGACCTCACGATTTTAATCAATCCAGTTAGGTAATATATTCTAGGTACCTACGTACGTGCCCTATGATCGCCTGGATGCCGTCAACTCCGCAGTTGCATATCTCAACTCTCCTATCGCTATCATCATCATTGTTGCCGCCCAATTCTAGCCTCGTCTAATTTTGTCCAACCTCGTGTCTCAAGGACCCTTCGAGGCCTTTTGGACTTGTACATTACTCTTTACTATTCAACCACCTATTTTCTGTCAAGTGTTTTAATACCGTCTGCGAAGTAGTTGACTTGTCTTTGCCCCCACTTCGTTTCATTCGGTCTTCAATTAGGTAGTTATCTCGACTACCATCTATATCTTCTCACCTGTAATAGTCCCCATCGGTGTTTCCACTGCTGCTACGAATGGTTTTCAACGCAGTCGATGAGCTGAATTGCCAGCTACGTTGATACACGTTTGTTTCGTGCCAGCCTTCCCTATCATCGCAATCATGCGACCGCCGAGAATTGCCATCCTCGTCCTCTTTTTCGCCGCCTGTCTCTTCCTCCTGTGTCGCGCAGTAACATCGGTCGCCCGCCCTTCGACCGTCGTATCCTCCTCGCAATCTTCGCAGAAGTCCAGCTTCAGGTCTCTTTTTTCCTTCTCGACGCCCTTCACTCTTTTCCCACCGAACGCCATCATTACCATAGCCGATGACAACAGCACTTCGTTTGCAGCAAGGCCCGCCGCTTTCGGTCCTACACTACCTGGCAAGGGTCTGAATGGTCAGTTATGGATCGGTAGTGGATTTACTGAGGAGTCCGCGGAAGATGGAGAAGGCGAAGGCGAGTTGGGCTGCAGCGACGTACCGGGGTGGGACGATGGCACTTCGAATGCTGTTCTTAAGCCTTCGATAAAAGAAGTACAGCATAAATTCAAGCCTGCCGCTGCTGCCGGCAAGGCCAAGAACCAGAAAAGAGGCGACTCGAAGAGCCCAATGGTCGATCGAATCCCTACTTCCGAAGCAGATTCCAAGTCGAACAAGAAACCGCTTGACGACGGCACCGATGACTATCTTCACCAGAGGCTAGACAATTTAGTCAAGTCACAAAGTGACCAGCTTGGCTCCTCGAGCTCGAAGCACGCCGATATTCAATCGATACAAGAGGGTGCTGAAATTGCCGGCAAGATCGTGTTACTAAGTCGTGGCGGCTGCGGTTTTCTAGAGAAGGTGAAATGGGCCCAACGACGAGGCGCCATTGCTCTTATCGTCGGAGACAATCAAAGAGGCGGCCCATTGATACAAATGTACGCCCACGGAGACACCTCCAATGTCACCATTCCTTCCATATTCACATCGCGTACGACGGCATATTTGCTTTCGCTCATGATGCAACCCGGAAGCTTTATCGAGGATATAATTGACGAGAACGGCAAACCTTCTCTTAAGGTGCAACAATCCGACAAGGCCCACAAGAACAAGAAGGCAAGACAGACGCCAACGCCAGCCCCATCACCCAAAGCTATTAATAAACCCAGAAGCGTGCGATCACCAGTGACCAAAAAGCCTTCGCCCAGCGATCAAACACCCGCCCAGAGACTAGGATGGTTTTCGCGACTTTCAAATTGGGGGTCCGGTTCCAATTCGAATGCCGCTAGGAGTGGAAGTCGTCCACCCAGCAGTGGCCAACTTGATTGGGTGGTGGTCGAAGATTTTTCAGATGAAAAGGACAAAATTATCAAGAATAGTCTCGAGCGCGCTTCGAAAGCCAAATCCGATAGTGCTTCAAAATCGAAGACCAAGCACATCCCAGACGATAATTTTCAGATCGGCGTGGAAGATTGGCGAGATCCCGACCTCTTAGGGTCTTCCGACTCAGATAATCAGTTAGAGGATTTGTTGAAGCACCGCAAACCACAAAAATCAAACCCCAAATCCAGTCGAACTTCGGACAGCAAGAAGCAGGACGCACTTGGGCAGGCAGGCGGCAAGGTCACCCCGAACAGCGGAGAATATGCCGATAGTCACATGCCTGCCAAAGGACTCGATGCTATTGGGTCCACCAAAGTTAAGACGTCGATATCCAGTAAAGGCGGCTTAATCTCGAAGATATTCGGGGACGATAACGATATTGATCCTTCCGAAGCTGAGATTGAGTCCAAGCCGATCGACGCGCCTAGCGCCGGGAAGTCCACTCCCAGCTCTGGAAGTCCTCCGCCCGAGGAACGAGAGGGTCTTTGGGTCGTTATCACCCCATCCAGTGGTGCCAGTCCTTTCTTTGATACTCTCTTGGTCCTGGTTGTCAGTCCTCTCATTACGCTCACGGTAGTATATGCTCTATTGATCCTACGATCGCGTATTCGACGGCGAAGATGGAGAGCTCCTAAGTCCGTAGTTGAACGGCTTCCAGTACGTACGTACCATACTGTGGCATCTACTTCAAGCCGTACGTCTAGGGTACCATCTCCCACTAGCTCCTCCCCAACAACGCCATTACTTCAGAGCCAGCACGGTCCGTCGAGATCCAGGCCGCGGTCACGGACCACTACTGGTGTGCCTTCGGCTGGGGACCTTCTGCAGGTGGATTCGGCATTATCACTTCCTAGACCTTCGTCCCGTACAGAGCATGAGAAGCGTAATCAGCAAACCTCCAGTGAGTGGAAGAAGTATATGGGCCGCCAGGTTGAGTGTGTCGTCTGCCTGGAAGAGTATGTCGACGGCGTCAGCCAAGTTATGAGTCTACCTTGTGGGCACGAGTTTCACGCAGATTGCATGTAAGTAACCAGTCCGTCAAGTGAGGAAATGCATGCCTAACGTACAACAGAACGCCATGGCTAATCACTCGACGACGAACATGTCCGATTTGCAAGGGCGATGTGGTGCGATCTTTGGCTCGTGGAATGCCATCTAGCCCGCGGTATGAGCCGTATCAAGATGATAGCGACGATGACGAAGTAGCGCAGGCATCCAGCTCATCATCACCCGATGCCCCTCTAGGCCAGGCAGATGACTCTGATGTAGAACAAGGTGTATCGTCCTTTCACCGATCGCAGGATGAGACGTGGTTAGGCACGATTAGGAATAGTTTACGAACTGTTTTTCTATCGCGGTACAGGCGAGCACCGGAAGAATCCGGCAACCGGGATAGGTGATTGATATTTCGCATGGACACTATTCCTACCTGCATGACATCGTTGGCGTTTGATCACACTTTAGCGACATGACTTTATATTTTGTACATTGGTTACGGCTGGGAACGCATAAGGGTCACGGGTGAAGGTTAGGGACTAGGGGTTAGGGGTTAGGACTATTGCGCTAGGTATGCGCATGAAGTTGCGTTCCTTTTTGGAGTTCACCCTCTTCCCTTTAATGAAAGGTGTCTTGGGCTTACAGAAGGCAAGCAAGCATGCGTGATGCTAGCATTTACGGGTTTGCCTTCGAGTTGCAGACCATTATTAGGCTGTAGGTTAGATAGCAGATAAGTGGCTTATGGCCAGGGTGATGATTATTATACCCTACCTAGTCGTCCCTAATTCTGCTCCTCTCGCACTTTTACACATTGTCTAGCGTTGCTAGCCTCTACAATGTTGTAGGTAGTGGCCATGCGTGCTAAAAGAAACGGAAGAGTAAGAGCAGAAGATGGAGATGTTTATGCAGCTTCATTTCCTTGTTCTATAAGTTAGGCACAATACCACCTGAGGAACATATATACCTACCCAAGTACCTAATTATAACGGATCACTGTAAGTAAGGACTCCTAGTATAGTTGGATTGTTCAATCGTCTGATACACCTGCCGGTAGATGACATGTGCAATATTCTCTTGGATACCAATCAATTGTACCCGGTGTTGTCGTTATTGTCGGATAGATCCCCCTCAATTATCTATATGCAGCATTCAATGATAATCTTGGGTAATATATGATAGGGGTCGGTCTCCTAGTAGGGAACTTATTGAGGATGGGATAAGCAAGTAGTCCAGAGCCGTATGCGGTGTTTGTCATAATTCAGATGCTCATGTGAATGATTCGGAGTTGTAAAATTCATCCTTTCTTATATGTGGCAGTTACAATGTGCAACAATAACTTGCTCGTCTCCATCGATAGGCTCTCATAGAATTCATTTCTATATAAAGCCACTATTGCTCTCTCGATTCTAGAATTCCTTATCTTGACCACCATTCAACACACTTGCAAGCTTAACACAACTGTTAACTACACCCTTCTGCCGTCTACCACCGTTTGAGATCTCGCCGATCAGCAACACCAGACTCCTATCTCTAGCTATAAAGCGCCAATACACCATTTAAGTAACGTTTACTTCCCGGGACGGTGTCATCATGCAGTTACTTGCTATTCTTTTTTCTCTTGCCCCAGCTTTCGTTGCGAGTATCCAAGCTGCAACGAGCGACGGACCCAACGCTACTGTCATCAGCGATACCTGCAATCCTCCTGACCTTTCTCCAAGCGGCAAGCATTTCTTGCTCTGGGCAGCATGCAAGACAAAGGATCGGTATGTTTTCCCAACCCTACCTCCTCACTCCCCCCAAACCTCTAGCCATCAGTACCTTTGATAGCTAACTCATTGTAGTGCGTAGTCAAATTTATTTTCAATTACTCTTCCATTCCAATTCCGCTCAAAATACCTTTATACTTCTAGAAAGTTAAATTTCGGCTGCTGATAGAAAGATTAGAAAATGTTCGATGCACAAGACTTGATCTTGACAAGTGAGTAGAGTTCTCCTCGACTACTTCCATTTCCCTACGAATGTGAACAGATCTGGAAAACTGATAGATTTATACTTACCTAGGTGCTACGGCGATGACAACGGCAACGTCGTTGCGCGCAAGGATGGTAAACTCAGCGACCACTGCACCGGCTGCCGTCTTGGTAACGGTAACCGGGCCCTGGGCTGCGTTTGCAAGGAGAAGCCCGACAAGGTCACTTGGGTCACCCTAGGTTAGTACCTACCTCTTATAAGATCCGTCCACCACCATTCCATCTCTTGACAGATCCGTTACGACCAACATAGTAGTGCATCACCTTTAAGCCAGCTGAACTAACGTTTGCCTATCCACAGATAACATCATCACGAACGAGGATGGCTTCCTCCAATGCTACGATGACAAGCACCGGGGCTCCGAGACCTGTGGTCAGTAGTGTTTCCGCTCCTGGCCGGTGCCTAATTGGGATGGTAGAGGGCATATCGACTGCTGATTTGGTTGTATTTTGAAATTAGAAAATTAGTAGAATATCTACTCATTGAGAGAGGCTTTTCTTATGTAAGCATACGTGATTATGTAAAAGCATAGAGCATGATCCAAGCGCCTGTCAAAAGGGGCAAGTGGGGCTAAGTAGCGACGTCATGACGACAGCATCTTTTGTCATTCATCCAGAGGCCAACCGATCTAGCCCACTACCATCATAGAAATAATACTTCCGCCCACCTTTTAATCCTTCCACTACGAGGTATACTGAGGTGCAATATCGAAAAGCAACTTTCGCGAAACTTTCGCCCAACTATTCAACGCCAACAATTCGATAAAGTTCCTCATTATGTCTAACTTCGCTAGCAACGTTCAAGCCAAAGCCCAGGAGGTCGCGTAAGCCCTACTCTTCTTCTACACCCTAAGACAGCAATAACTAACTCATCGCAGGAAAGAAGACTACGAGAAAGCCAGAGTATTACTTTCAGATGCTGCCAAAAGCGGAGCCTATCTATATCCCTTTAAGTACGAATTCGATTGAATCCGCTCAATGATGCTAGAGGCTAAGTGTTATGTAGGGGTATTCTCTACTTCGTGACGCATAGGTCGCTATGGAAGCCCTTCTACTCCCGTATCTTGCCAACGCTGGGGCTTACGGCAGGAGTCCTCGGGTCGATGTTCTTCTTCACTTATCTTCCGCAGCTAGCCATCCTCGTTTTCGTGAACGGCCCCTTGGCCGTCTTCACCACAGTGCTATTAATTCTCAATGAGAGCTCTACAATCGTCAATCTAGTCTCTCGCAACTTCCTCCTACAAGATGCTCTGCTTGACACCTTCGATGGTACTCTCGTCGCAAGAGATGCAACGGAGATTGTCAGTGAGGGGCGACAATTGAAATCAGGTCCGGACCCTATTGCCAGATTGGGCAAGATTCTAAGGAGTCCTTTCTCCAAGTTTACGCCAAAGGCTTTGGTCAGATACATTATGTATCTCCCGCTCAATTTCATTCCCGGTATGTTAACTACCCAAGGTACCTACATCTACCATTATAATACACCTGTTAACGAGTTACGCCTCTTGCTAGTGGTCGGCACAGTTCTCTTCATCCTCATTCAAGGTAGGTTGTCACACTGTCATTGATTATCAGTAGCTGATGTATTTGCTAGGTCGAACGAGAGGTTCCTCAGTCCATGGTCGGGTTTGTTATCCTCAGCCGTACTCTTTTCTAAACCATAGCTCACAGACAACAGTACTTCCAACTGAAAGGCTGGACTGCGTCTCAACAAAAAGACTGGCTTAAGCGTCATACTGCCCCCTACACAACGTGAGTGAGATTTATTCCCCGTCAAGTTCACGTATGAATCATTTGCTCTTGAATTATATGTAACTGACCTTGACCCAAAGCTTCGGCACGATAGCAACTCTTCTCGAGATGATACCTGTGGTATCGATGTTCTTTGCGTTCACCAACACAGGTAAGCTACTTCCAATTAGCTGCGCCATGCCGACCAATACCTAATACTTAGCAATAAGTGGGCGCCGCTTTGTGGGCAGCAGACATCGAACAGAAAAATTCGCAGATGACCCAAGGCACTGCTCCAAATCTACGAGAGACTGCGAAGAAGGCCGAATAGAGTCACCAGCATATATACTCATATCTGACGACACTTGCTGTCGTGCATCTCTCCAATTTTGCTCAGCACCAAGTTTCCTGGAGAGGGGTTACACCAGTCATGCATCAGACCGACATCTCCGAGATTAAGTGGAGTGGAGATCCTGCACAGCGATGCATAAGCGGTTCGCATCTTGTGTCACTACGACTGGGCCCTGGAGCGGCTGTGTTGCCTGCCACAATTTGAATCTTAGACATGTGCAAGGACCAGTTCCTGAAATTTCGAACCTTGGGTTTTCATAGACCAGAGGATTCGTCGGGGAACCTGTCAAGCATGGGGATGGAGATCATTTAAGATCGATCGGGTGGAGATAGCTTAGGACATGAATTATGTAGGATCATGATCGAAGTCAATCAAAAGCTCGAGTCGTTACACTAGGAGCCTCGGTTACCATGTTGTTCAGTAATAAAACTGATCCCATAATAGGGGTCTATCCGGGTTACATGGACATACTGCCAGATTCAGCACGCCCTGACTCAGTCTGCAGGAGAGCTTTTGCACGTGCTGCGCCAACTCCTCGATAACTGTCTTATGTGGCAGACTGCACCATCTCGATTAATCAACACGAAACATGTCCATGCCACAAGGCCAGTGGCCAGATTTCTAGAATGATTCAAATTTAACGGTACTTGGCGGCGACAATCCGTTTCTCTTGCTTGACCACTGGCCGTGTGTTTGCTTCTCCCGTAGGAGCAAAGCAAATCTACAGGATTCGACGCAGCAAGGCTTCTAGATGTGTTACACAAAAACGATGCATGTATGTATCATGGGCAATTTCTCTTGTCATACTACTTGATTTTATTAAGATAGAATTGTAGTAGTTTACTCGAAGTATGCGAAGGGAAGGAGGGATAGTGAAGCTTCACTGGCCATAAAGCAGGCGAGCAATCATGAAGGGACCTTGAACTGGCCTCCTGTCTCGCGGATACCTGCGTTTGGCACCTACCGCCTATCGAGGTTCCCTGCAGCTCGATGCATGGAGCCTCGTCTAGTCCTAGGTGCGACGTAACACATTTGACCAATATGTGAGCCCATTATTGGAATTCTGCAGAGAATCGTTGGATTTTTCCCTGGCGAGATCCCGTTGGAATTTAGGTGGATCAGAGTGTTTAACATGCATATGTCATACCTATTATCTTGATACCAAGCCAAGATGAATGGGGGTAATATGACACAATGTTACTACGGAACCGATACGCTACTGGAGTGATACAGTACTCATCACCTCATATCAGATTGCACATAAACTCACGATAGCAGTCCATGGATACTTCAAGTTTAACAGAAGTAGAAGCTCGGAGTGGGCTGCTTAAGAAGGTCCTATGTCTCAACAAAGAGTGCTTGTCCCAGAGGTTTATGGTAGTGATAACCAGAGAAGCATATAATGATCATCAGCCGGAAGGAAATCAGTGTCCATCTAGGATGATTGTCTCTTCAGGGGTCGCTGGTGACGAGATCAGCTCTATGGATCAAGGCAACCGCACCGAAACAGCCCGAGCTGCATCATGTCTGGACTTGTTTTCACGGTTAGACAAATCTGCATAGCTCCTGTTCTTAGTTCTGTGAAGGGGGAAGGAAAGGAACAGTTTTGTTGTGTTTTGTATTTCGATCATCCTGGCCTCTTATCCGAGAAGGTACATCTACCAACAAAAAACCAATTAAGACATTCTCAAGAGCCCATCAGATTCTTAGCCATGCAGCTAGATTTCACAGGGCGTGCACCTCGATGGGTTCAAGACAGGGTATTTGTTATGATATGGATAGAAAAGGGATGTTGAAGTGTACGAAATTGCAAAAATTTGTGGCTTCCCGGTCCCCTACAGCGCGGTGCAAGAGGGCATCGAGCATCCCGCTATCGCCACGAGGAAGGCTTCTAGCATTGAACAGCAACAGTTCTACCTCGTCTAAATTGCCTGCCCTGTCGCGTTCAAGGGTCCTTCTGTACCTACTCGTACTTTGTCTACTTGATATCTAAAAGTGGGGATGTCACATTCAATTCTCGGCCAAAATCAGGAAGCTGTCTTGACCTAATCTCTCCTGATGGTGACGCTCTTTCCCTCCGAGAACCACCGAAAAATCCAGGTTTGGCATCTACGCGGCCTCCATAATTCCCGTACCTCTGCTGGGCACCTTCCGCTCTTTCCCTCTATAATTGATGTACTTTTGTTCCTTCTCTCTTTCGTTTATTCTAATCACACTTTTGCTCCGTCCGTTCCCTTCTCTCTCCACCCAACTCTCTCCCAAGTCGTGTCGGCTACGAGAGCCACTCATTTCCCCTTCTTGTTGTCGGTTATCCTCAATCCCCCATATCACTACTCAACATACATTCGTTTGTATCTCCCATTTCCCCATTTCGGACTGTTTCTGAAGCAGGCCGGCCACACTCGTTTTTCTTCCCCGTTGAGTATTTGGTACATTCCACTCCCTCTTCAGAGTATTTTTAGTTCTCATTTTGGAGGAGCCTTGACTGCGGCCAGGCAGTCAAATCACCCTTCATCATGAGAGCTTCGACTCTCGCTACCGGCTTCGTGTCGGTGGTCACCCTACTTGCATGTCTTGCAGGTGTTTGGGCAGTTCCCGAGGGAGATGATCAACTTGTTCATCGCAGCTCATCTCCTGATGAAGTCATAAGCAAGATTGACTATCAGCTTTCGGGCGGACCTGAGCCTAACCGCGGAGCCTACGACTACCCAACTCCCACGTATGGGGGATATGGCTATCCCCCTCCCCCTCCCCTGTCTACCCCCAAGACTTCCGTCTCGTCGAGTTCCGGTCTACCTGGTCTCAACTCCACCTCGTCTAGCATTCTGAGCATTAGCCTCACTTCCGGTTCTACTAGTGGTTCCTCAGCCTCATCAGGTATGCTTGACCAAATCTAGGACTTATGGAAGCACATGCTGATTAAACTTTAGTTGCATCTGAATCAGGTTCGGGAAGCCAGTCCCCCGCATCGGCTACGGGATCAACATCGTCAATAGCCACTCCGTCTACTTTACTGACCGCGTCTAATATATCTACTACTGCGAGCACTTCCTCTGAAGAATCCACAGGAGAGTCTAGTGGTTCTGTTACAACCAGTACTGGAGGATCAGGCACATTCACTACGTCAACTGGTAGTCCCACCTTTCCGAGTACGGGATCCCAAACTGGGCCCATAACTGTCAGCAACTCTGTCACGTCCCTTTCTACCCCGTCTGGTTCTAGCTCGGTAAGTCCTGTATAGACGCTTTACTACATGATTCGAAGATTTTAGGATATGTCGAGAGAAGTCAGACTAACATTGATACAGAGCAGTTTCTCCGGAAGCACAATTTCGAGCTCCAATAACAGCATTACCAGTACTGGAGGCGAACCCAGTCCTCAATCCCCTTCATTATCTGCAAATGTGACTAGTTCCCCCACCATCGTCAATGGGACGAATACAGCAGAGCAAACTACTATTCCTATAGTAACCACAGAATCCTCCACGGTTACAACTGTGTCAGATGGAGTTTTGATTACTTTCACTATCCTCGAGACCGCAACCACATGGGAGACCTCCACTGTGGAGCCTATAACTGCGAGCGTCACGAACACGTCTACACCATTGTCGAGCTCAAGTACCGGGTTCTCCAGCCCCATCAATTCGACAGTTACTAGTTCTGGAACAACACAGAGCACGTTGTTCACTGGGTCGCAATCAGTTTCTACACTTGGAATGTCTAGCACAGCCTTATCTGGATCTCCCTCCGGCAGTGTGAGCTCTGCACCTTTCTCGACAGTCAATTCGACAACGATTGCAAACCCTACGGAATCGACATTCACTGGAAGCGGTTCACAATCAATTACTACATCGCCAGGCTCGTCTGTTTCACTCGCGAGTTCTCAAGGTATCACATCTTCAACAAACCTTGAGTCAACCACTTCTGCCCCATTCCCCGTGTCGAATAGCACTCTAAGTACTGGATTGACCGCTTCTGGTTCTACTATTGCGCCTCCCAGCCTATCGGGAACTGGAACTGGAATTCCCTCGGGCACTTTGACGCCAAGCAGCACTGCTCAAGAAAGCTCTACGGCGATGAACATCAGCTCGGTTCCATACAGCACCTCCACCAAATCTACTAGATCGTCCACCCATGGTATCACAAACAGTACTGAAAGCACGATGGCCTCCCCATCTACCAGTGTTTCCTCTACAGTTGCGTCAAGCGCGACTGGTCTCACGACCTCCAGTATACCCCCCTTTCCTATCTCGAATTCAACGACCACTCAAGGACCTACGTCAGGAAGCTCGGGAATCTCCAGTTCCAGCCTAGGCTCTATTAACACACGATCTACAGAATCGCCCACCAGTATTGAGATTAGTAGTGTTGTCGCATCCGGATCTCTCACCACGAGTAGTTCCTCCTCGAAGTCAACGGCACCGTTCCCACTTTCCAACAGCAGCGTCAGCACTATTAGCGGGACACTTAGTCCATCCATTACACTAACAGGGACGAATCCCTTTTCTACCCAGACATCTCCGGAGACCGGTATGAGTACACCAGCACCTTTTAGTTCCGTCTCCACGTTGTACCCTGCAGGCAATTCGACAGGGAGTATGAGCCAAAGTACTATAAGGTCTGGCTCAACCACAAGCAGCTTCTCTAACACCACTGTTGGGACAAACACTGCGTTTAGCACAGTCACGCCTCCTTATCCTGTATCGAATTCAACGACGCCGGCGGTCCCTACGGCAGGCTCAACTGGCACAGCACCAAATCAATCCGGGAGCCAGGGTATATCCACTACTGCATCCGTTTCATCGAATACGACTACTCAGCCTACGGGCGTTGGGAGCATGTCTATTTCTAGCGTTCCTGCATCTGGTACCTTAATTTCTACTTCGAAATCGATTCCGCACTCATTCACGAATCTATCAACCACCGCCAGTCGTCCTACAAGCGGATCTCTTTCACTTTCGGGTACTGGATCGCTACCTTCGGCAAGTCTGACACCTTTGCCCCCGTACCCTATCAGTAACTCAACGTCTATCCCGGGATCTACTGGTATACCATCATCCAGCACAGCGTCAGGTGCATTTCCCCCAAGCAGTCAGTCTATCACTGGAACTTTACAGTCCACTTCCGCGGTTCACCCCACAAGTAATTCTCTGAACAGCTCATCAAAGGCCACCAGTACTGGATATAGTGGTACAGCGCCGCCGTCTCTTTCCGGCTTCAGTTTATCGTCCCAGCCCCCGTTCCCCCTCACCAATTCAACGCGAGGACCAACTGGTCAAACAGCTCCAACAACAGCAACAGGTAGCCTTCCAACTCAGTCTCCAAGTATCGTAACATCTTTGAATACTACAGGGGTACCGACTGGAACTATTACTACAGGGCCAGGTACCGGCTCGTTATCCGCGAGCAATGGGTTCAGTAGCTCCGGCATTGCTACACCTCAATCATCGCCGCCGTTCCCATTAACCAACGCAACAGCTTCATCCGGTGGGCAAACGGGAGTCACTACTGGCCCCACTGCTGGTACAGGCATATCTACACTGACGTCGTCCGGTACCGCGTCCAGGTCGATAATCCCAAGCGGAGGCCAGTCAGCACAGAGCTTCAGCAGCTTCCAGACGGCTCCTTTCCCCATGACAAACTCAACTTCGTCAGTTACGGGCCCAACAGGAACAGGACAACTCACAAGTTCAACTAGTAGTCCATTTATTCCTATTTCCTCGGTTCCTTTTCCCCTATCCAATTCTACGTTCCCATTCTCGGGGCCGACAATTACCAGTCCCACCGGAGCAACAGGAACATCGCGCGCTAGCAGTACCTCCGCCCCATTCCCGTTGTCTAATTCCACAGTGCCTATTATATCGGGGTCTACAGGAACCCGAGTTCCAACAGGTCCCGGCCCAATGTCTCTAAGCTCGGTACCTATGTCGACAGGGTCGTTGACGAACTCAACTGTCCCCCCTGAAAGCATCACGCCCGGAACTACAAGCGCAACGGGAGTCCTGAGTACCGGTGTTTCTAGTACCATTACTTCTCAAGTTCCTGGTACATCTGCTCCATTTCCCATGTCAAATTCTACAAATGTCCCGAGCGGTACCATGGGATCGTCAGGCATTACCTCGACAGGAACTACGAACCTACCAAGTGGCACTCCCCTAAGTTCCATTGGTTCTTCCAATATGTCCCTGTCGTTAACCGGAACATCGTATACGATGCCGAGCGCCAGCTCAATCATCTCATCGGCTTCCCAATCAGGAATCTCGACACCGCCGTTCCCGCTATCGAACTCAACAGGAAGTTTAGGACCGACCGTCTCGTCGATTGGACCGTCAGGACCATACAGTGGCGCGTCGGGTTCCGTCACAAGCCTGGCGACCTCGACCGGTACCAAACCTTTCTCCAGCACCATTACGATTGGCTCGGCTTCGAGTACCGGGCTATCAGCTTCCACCCCACCTTTCTCTTTGACAAACGGCACAATATCCCCCAATCCTACTGTACCGTCGGGCGGTACGGTCACTTCACCTACCGTCCCGACGTCCCAGTCTGCCGGAATTAGTAGTGGGTCTAGCTTAACACCTGGAATATCCCAGTCGGAACCTCCGTTTCCTGTATCGAACTCTACCGCCTCATCGGGTCCAACGGCATCAACAAGTCAGCCTGCTAGTACCGGTAGCGAGAGTGCCTTTGGTAGCACTTCGACCATATCCCCTATCGGCACCCTGACCTCCGTCCCGTTCCCGTTGTCAAATACAACGTCATTTTCTACAATAGGCAGTACTCAGGTGACGTCTCAGACAACAAACTCTCTCAGCACTAGTCCTCCTAGTTCGACGGCTCAAACTGCCTTAAGCTCGGTACCGTTCCCTCTATCTAACAGCACCGCATACTCCGGATCTGCCACGAGCTCCCTCTCGGAATCCACCGAGACCTTGGGTTCTTCAGCGACAACATCGGAAGCTCCAAGCCAATCATCTACCGGAAACGGTATTAGTTCTAACTCAACCGCTGTTTCTACTACCACGCCCGGCGAGACGACAGGTCTTTCATCCTCTGTTAGCCTGTCAGCCACAAGTTCGAATACCGCGTCATATCCCATGTCCAACTCTACCGTATCAGCTGTGCCTACAGCACCAACCTCGTTGTCATCGAGTGTATCCAATACCGAACCGACCCAGAGTGGACAGGGCGTTCCTCCTGCGACCACTTCATCTTCGGTCCCCGGCCTCTCAACTTCGGCGCCGTATCCGGATACCTGTACCGAGGAGCCTCCGCCTACTACATACACGCCCGATACGACATGCTCAGAGACTCCTCTCGTGACCATTGACACAACCTGTAGCGAGAGCACGATAACTCAATCAGGTACTGTGACCACTTTGACGTTTTCAAGTCTCGTCACATCAAGTGTCCAAGCTGCTCCCGGTTATCCCACCTCGCCGCCGTATCCGGTGATATCGTCTCAAGAAAGCACGGAAGCACCTTCAGGTAAGGGACAGAACCATGACTGCAGTGTAGCGTTCATCACTAACTTTCATCACAGCGAATGCAACATCATTTAGTGGAGGCGGTTATCCGACTACTTTCCAGACCTCGACCACGGCGGCCGTACCTGGCGAGCCGCTCAATAGCACTGTTTCGTCAGACAGCTCAGCCTCAATCGAAGGACTCCCTACGCCTATGCCGGATAGAGACCATTGGCATACGCCGCCGGTTGTTCCTACAGCTACGCTTGCGGAGCGAGGTACGACGCGTGGCGGTACAGGGGGTGGCTGGCATCAATACGTCCGTGACCTGTTTTCATATGACGATAGCAAGAAGGAGGAGGCCCATCAGGCATGATTTGTTTCATCATGTTGGGGGCACCAGTGTACATACCCATTTCCTTTGTGCCTCTAATGGTTTTGCTTGGTGTTGCAAGTTTGTGTCAGAAATGACGAGACGCGTCATTTGCTTCTGGAAGTCAATGAGAACCTGCAACAATACGAACAAGTAAAAGAGAAAAGAGTAATACAGACGGGATTCATAGGGAATAATACTGTAATGACATACTATTTCTTCTATTTGCCTATATGATATCAATTAGGCACATGCATTTACTACCTCCCTGGTCAAGTTGAACTACTCAACGCTCTAGGTTAGTGGAGAGGTAAAAGAGATGGATCGACATTATTCTTCAAGAAAATGCCATCTATACAGTCTACCCCCTGAAATAATGTTAGTACGGAGTCCGTGCAACTACTTCCCGCATACCCTGGGTAATAATATATACCTTTTTTAAAAACGTGATATCTCTTTATTAATAATAAATTCTATAATAATTTTTTAATATTTAAGTAATTTTTACTTATATAATTTAAGTATTTAAATAGATTTCTAACCTTAATATATAAAAGCTTTGAAAAGGCATAGTATCTTATTTCGAAACCTCATAATCCCAGTGTTAATCAATACTCGCACGGACTCCGTACTAACATTATTTCAGGGGGTGAACTGTACTAATATAAGATTGGGTCAATAACTTGGCTACCCTGTTCAAGCATGCTCATAGGAGGCCTCGAAGTTGCAGTTGAGAAGAGAATGTTTTCATAGCCTAATCTGCATAGGGTACGTAGTTCTGCTTACAACAATGCCCCCTCGCTGATTGAATGCGGGGGAGGGAGATCCACAGGGCCGCGTGCTACTATTTCGTAAGCTATGCTTTTTACTCTACCCACTGTAATTAATGTCATAGGGGGCCTCTGTGATTCAGGAGATAGGTAGCAAGCCAGAACATCAGTTACATTTGGTGTTCTTGAGATCAACCAACTTATTGGTGAGTGCATAGCTCCATATAGTAACATACATGCAGTCATGTACCTAAGTGTGTAGTACCGTTGAAATAAGGCATCATCAGGACCCTGTTAGCCGAGAGCCGTTTGATCGGAGAGCGTCCGTCCTAATTGACCTGTAGCCCTAAAAATGGTCGAGTCGGTCCAGTAAAAACGGACGAGATCCGACAAGTTATGGCGCCGGCTGTCGCTGGACCCCGAGCACGTCATCAAGGCTAAATGCCCGTTCGATTCAATTTTTCCCCCATGCTCTTTTGGCTCTTAGCTTCCTTAGCCTCCGGTATGCAGATCTCCCAGATCCAAGCCCGTCTGTCCCATATCACCGAGCATCTAGACACTGCTATTTGCTAGCTGTTGATTACGTATGTAGCCTGGACGGTGGATAAGTACTTTATTTTTTTTCCTTCTCTTCTATTTCTTGACCAGCGGCCAGCTTTCTTATATATATCTCCCGTGATCTCGCGTACTTTTGCACGGGGTGTCGGTGATCATACCGGAGTTTCCTCTATTTTCCTTCCTTTCCATAGCCTCGCTGCCAAGCGTTCCTTTCTCGCCGACATATATTGTGGTAGACAAGGCTCCCTAACGATCTTTACGTTCAATTTTCTTTCAAAGCCAATTCTTGAAACGATGGCCAACTCCCCTCACGGCGGCGTCCTTAAGGACCTCCTTGCGCGAGACTTCCCTAGACAGGGCCAGCTCGCTGCTGAAGCCGAGTCGCTTCCCGCCATAACCTTGACAGAGAGACAGCTTTGCGATCTCGAGTTGATCCTCAACGGCGGTTTCTCACCTCTCGAAGGTGTGTTTCCCCTCTAGTTGTGATTATAAAAACTTGAGCTTCGCACAGTGGATTGCTGCGCAGTTGTACATAGCTACCCATGCCTGTACATATCGCCTAGTATTACTACAGAATGAAGCTTACAATTATCACAACATAGGTTTTATGAACGAGGCCGATTACAATGGGTATGACCACATAGCTAGTTATGTGAATAGTAGTATTTTATACTGACTTTCCGACGTAGTGTCGTCAAGGAGAACAGGCTGGCCGATGGCGCGCTATTCAGCATGCCTATTACCCTGGATGTGTCCGAAGAGACGATCAAGGAGGTCGGCCTCAAGGCAGGTGTCCGAGTGACTCTGCGCGATCTTCGTGACGACAGGAACCTGGCCATCCTTACAGTTGACGATATCTACAAGCCAGACAAGTACGAGCTAAGCCCTGCCTGTCTAGCTTTGCATCGTCAGCGCCACTAACATATCTGAAAACGACAGGGTCCTCGAGGCCAAGGAAGTCTTCGGAAGTGACGACGAGGCACACCCTGCTGTCAAGTACCTTTTCAGGACCGCTTCTGATTTCTACGTGGGAGGCAAAGTGGAGGCAGTGAACCGCCTACAGCACTATGACTTCGTGGATCTTCGATGTAAGTCGGATTTTAGTTTCTGATCTTGGCATATGAAAGCTCATCTTGGGATCCTGCACAGATACCCCGGCTGAGCTCCGATTACACTTTGACAAGCTTGGCTGGACCCGGGTTGTCGCCTTCCAGACAAGAAACCCCATGCACCGCGCGCACCGGGAGTTGACAGTTCGCGCGGCTCGCGGGCATCACGCCAATGTGCTCATCCACCCCGTTGTCGGCTTGACGAAGCCGGGTGACATTGACCACTTCACTAGAGTGCGAGTGTACAAGGCGCTTTTGCCAAGATACCCTAACGGCATGGCGGTCTTGGGTCTGCTCCCGTTAGCTATGCGAATGGGTGGCCCCCGCGAAGCTATCTGGCACGCCATCATCCGCAAGAATCACGGAGCCACTCACTTCATTGTCGGCCGTGACCACGCTGGCCCTGGAAAGAACAGCCAAGGCGTAGACTTTTACGGACCTTATGACGCGCAGTACGCGGTTGAGAAATACCGCGACGAGCTTGGAATTGAGGTTGTACCTTTCCAGATGATGACTTACCTGCCCGACAAGGACGAGTACGCTCCTGTCGACCAGATCCCCAAGGATACCCGTACGCTCAACATCTCTGGTACGGAACTGCGATCGAGACTGAGGAGCGGCCGAGATATCCCTGAGTGGTTCTCGTACCCCGAGGTCGTCAAGGTTCTGCGGGAATCACACCCCCCGCGCGCTGCACAAGGATTTACCATTTTTCTGACGGGTTACACCAATAGCGGCAAAGACCAGATCGCGAGAGCGCTGCAGGTGACTCTCAACCAGCAGGGTGGCCGATCGGTCTCCCTGTTCCTTGGCGAGAACGTGCGACACGAGCTATCGTCAGAACTGGGCTTCAGCCGAGAAGATCGCAGTAAGAACATTGCACGTATCGCCTTCGTTGCCGGTGAGCTGACCCGATCGGGCGCCGCCGTCATCGCCGCCCCCATTGCGCCGTTCGACAAGGACCGCACCGCGGCGAAGGAGACGGTCGAGAAGTACGGCGATTTCTACCTCGTGCACGTTGCCACGCCGCTCGAGCACTGCGAAAAGACGGACAAGCGAGGCATTTACGCCAAGGCTCGCGCCGGCGACATCAAAGGTTTCACCGGCGTTGACGACCCGTACGAGGCTCCTGCCAATGCTGATCTAGTGGTCGATTGCCAGAAGCAGACAGTGCGGTCCATCGTGCACCAGATTGTGCTGATGCTTGAGAGCCGCGGTCTATTGGATCGTCTATGATTCAGGCCACGTATGGCTTAAAAATATAGATTCTCGAATTCTATAGGGTTTATGAAGAACAGCATTTCAGCGATGGGTAAAGGGAAGAAATACGATAGATAGAACGTGCGGTCCACCGCATCCAGGTCAGGCAGCTGGAGTTATCTTGGGCCTACAAGTAGAACTCTATAGCCGGTATTAGAGTAGAGAAATAGAAACCGGTTCAGGCGCGTTGATTTCACAACCAGGTCTCAACTCAATAGGGGCTTCGAGGGCTTCAACCATATGCCCCTCCCTCTTTTTATTAGGCCGTTATAATTTGCGATGCAAAGGAATCAGACCAAGCTGACTTCACATTGAAAAGTGATGGGAATAGGCACACATATATGTGTAAGTAGTTCATTTATTATATCAAGATGTGTAAAATAGGGTCATCTAACCTACCTGATAATGATCATACATGATAGAAGAATAATGAATACCTCAATCAGGTAGGTAAGCAAGACTGTATAAATACATATGTAGATCCACAGGAGTACCTTCTCTAAAAACTCTATAAATACATATGCCACCCGTACCGAAAGGCAAGTACAGGCGCCATCCGTACGGGTTACAGGGATATGTCACCAACTCCCCAATTCACATCCTCGCACCCGCACCTGCACTTCCTTTCCGTCGAATCATAGGCGGCTGCGTAGCGCGGCGAAGACCCAACCGCCGCCATCCATCGCCCTTCACATCCAGCACATCTTCCTACATTTAGAACGTGCATGCCTTGTGCTGCTTTCACCACTTTTCTATACATTCTACATTCTCCCTACAATCCTTTCCAAGTCGACTTCTTTCCAACTTTCAAACCATTCAACAACTCATTTGATAATCCACCCTTTTACCTGTATCCTCCACAAAAGTTTGACAAACCGTCTGTCATTTTAACTTCCAGCTAGCGGTTTGGGCCCGGTCGGGCTCAAACTATCCGCCACAATGGGCTCCAAGGACCCCGAAGTCGAGCGACGGCGCAGCAAGACCGAGCGCGAGCGCGATCGCGATAGGGACCGAGAGAAGGATAAAGGGCACAGTAAAAGTGACAGAGACGGCCATCACCGCCATAAATCCCACCGTTCCAAGCACAGATCCACCGCCGACGGCGATTCCTATACCTCTTCCCACCGCCGACACCGAACCAAGGAGGAGAGGGATAGGGACAGGGACAGGGACGACGAGAGGAAGACATCGTCCATGAGCGACCTAGTACCCGAACTTTCCAGGACCTCCCTCTCCAGTAGCAGAGTCAGCCTGCCATACCCCAGCTTCAACAAGGCCTACAGCAAGGAAACCTTATACAGCCACGAAGAAGTAGGAGCCTCTGCCAATCCCGACGGTCCCCTCACCCCCGATACAACAGACCTCGGTGCAAGCGACATAAGGAGATCTAAATCCACGGGCGGTTCGGCCACTAGGAAGAGCGCACAACCAGAAGACCGACCTCCTAGTCCCCCCGAGACAGACTTATCGGAAGAGAAGAAAAGACGCACCAAGGCCTCTAACTTACGTTTGAGGGAGGAATATGGATCCGGATCAGAGAGACCGACATCAAGAACATCTGGAGTGTCGAGATCTAGTTCTAGGAATGACGACAAGTCGAAAATATCTATCAAATCTAAGGCCTCGAGCCAGGCTACAACCATTCAATCTCCCCCAGCATATCCGCCGCCTCCGCCTCCGCCGCCGCCTCTACCTATAGGCGTAAAGATTATGCAGGATGGTGCCTCCAACCTTAGCGATAACAAGACCGTATCAACCGCCACATCCGTCGCGCCCAAACGAACAGCTTCGTCTAGAATTCCACGAGTTCCCAGCCCAGCCGAGGCCGAGGACTCGCCGGACTCAATTCAAGATTCTTCGCCGAAAACCCCTACAATCACGCCGCAATTCCCACCGCCGCAAACCTTTCCGAATGAGAAGCTCGGTCGTGATATCGGGTTCGAGGAACGCGAACGCCCCACGCCTACAGCAACTCCGGCAACCGATTTTGGCCCTCCACCTCCACCACCTCCGCCTCCTCCCCCCTTGAATCTTTCACAAGAAGTCCCGCGGATTGACTATCTTTTACAGCATGGTGGTCTGCCTCATCCCGTACCCAAGAATTTCCTGTCCGTGATACCACGCTTAAATGGAACGCGACCGTCGAACCCGCCTCTAGCAGGTGCGGAAGCATTATTTGCTCCATTTTACAACCTCCTCGATCAATATCAGTCGGTGCTCGACAAGCAGGGCTCAGTTGCAGTCGCCACGGGACATAAGTCAGTGGCGCGTCGTTTATTGGACCGACTAGAGGATGTATTCTCTAGAGATCTTCCTGATGAGGGCTGCACTTGTATTATGTGCGAGAAGTATCCAGAAGATCACCATGGCTTAGGATGGGGCGAGGTTCTTGAGCGAGTAGGAGGCAGGGTAGAATTGCCTTCCTGGCCTCCTTTCGATATTGCTTCTCTTGGCGCAAATGCGGTTGAGATTGCGACGGAGATGCCTCCTCGACCATCCTCCCCCGTCAAGTTAGACCCTGATATCGCAGAGGAATTCAGGGACCATTACCTGCGACAGTCTAAGAAGGTCAGATCTGCAGTGGATCGATGGATGAATAACTGTGCTGAAGCGCCTGCACCGGCACCCTCTGAAATCGACGATGAAACGCTGACCTTCGCCATCTTAACCAATCTTGACCAAGAGGAACGACCATATTTTAATGCCATACTATCCGGCGCTCGGGAACTACAGCCTGCCATGCGAGCTCCCACACCAATGCGCAAACCAAGAACCGATTTCATGGTCAAGACGGGCTTAGCGCTTCAACGCCTCTACCGCCTATCCCAGGCGCCTCGTGACGCAGAGACTGCCGTGTTTCTCGTTAAGCACCCGTTCCAGCACGATCTTCTTGCGACTATTACCGATATCAGTCCCCAAGAGTGGGAGATTCTCATCTCAGGCCGCTTTGACGGCTTTCTCTGGTCGGGAGCAGATGCCGAAGCCGCTGCCGACTATCCACTATCCCGAGGTGCTACACCCGCAAATGGTTTCACGTCTCCACGACCGCTATCGCGAGGGCCTAGTATGCGCCATGGGCAAGGTTTCGGGCCGTCTCGTAGTACGACGCCCTTCTCCGGTGTATACTCCCGCGGAGCGACACCTGCGTCATTCGTATCTTTATCATCATCTACTGCGCCTGGCCATAGCCGTCAGCCTGTATCTTACGACGAAGAGGTGGAGATGGCTGTACTGGCTGAGGTAGAGCGGGAAATCTATCAAGGCATGGAGTACTTGGAAGACGCGTTCGAAAAACTCCATGAGCGTGCTCAGGCTATGCGAAACGCCCTACGCCAGCGCAACACTGCCTTGTTGATGAGCTTGCAACATCGCCGGGCCGGAAGGATTGATGTGCTGCCGCAACTATCAGGCAACTCGCAGTATTCCGAGCGGCCGCCTTGGGCTGTCGGTGATGACGACGGCGTCACTAGTGAAAGCGACTGGGGAGGTGACGATATCGACATCGCTCCGGAGGACTCGGCGAGTAACATCTCAAGCTCGAGACATAGGCGTCCCAAGCGAAGGAACGAAAGAAAGACGCCGGCCCCAATTGAGGAAGAGGAGGAGAACTAGGGCCTATCGTCTAGACTGTCATTATTCTAGACAGGCCAGGCATTACGTTTACTTTACTTCGTCACGACTATTACGAACGAAAATCGCGGATACCATTCCAACTCGTGTACTCTTTGCTTTTTTTCCGCTTTGCATTCATGGTCGAACCACATGAACCCCCGCCAGTCAACTCGATCAATATCCTGCGGACTGGAGCGGGATACCCCAAGATATTCTGATGGGGGAGGCAGGTTTTGATGGGCCGGGTTTTTGGTGCTAATTTTGCTTGGGGGGTTCATAGGTCCGCGTCGGCCTACCTTCAACGTCTATTGTCATCTTATTATACATGCATCCACACACCATGTGCATAGGGTCGGAGTCTGCACTTTAGGTAGTCTTTTTCGATTTGGAGAGGATACCAGCTTTTCGCCTCTTCCCCTCGGTCTACATTACGAGAGGGCAGTGGTTGCGAGGCTTTAGTCAATGCGACTGTTAATCGGATTTTGATACCATTTATATCTATGCGTGTTTGAGAAAGTGTTGTTATTTATTGCTATTCTGAGTCTTATCAACTAACTAACTCTCACAAAAGCTTTACCCAGCTACCTGTTACCTACTTCATCAGCGTCAATCTTGGTCTCCCCCCGTTCCCCCTTTGCTAAGGCTCGACGATTATAGGAACTCGTCTAAGCTGTGAGTTGCAGCTGTCGGATATGTGGATATTCGTTTCAAATCTGCCCAACGGTTCTCAACGCCATAGTACTCTATCCGAAGTTTGTTCGATCCCACAGCCGTTCCACGAGGGGGAACTTTACAGAATCGACAGCCTATCGCTACAATGATCCTATGACTTGGAGACCTCCCTTGCATCACTAACCCCTCTTACGCCAGCCAAAGACATTTATGCGGTGAGAGGTTGAATAAACGCATAAGCCAATCGGAGAGCGGCTAGAAGCACCGGGCGCTTGTCAAGGTGGCTCACCCCTAGGTATATCAATTTCAACGTGAAAGGAAATCTTAGGGGTCTAAAATCGGACTAGCAGACCATTTTCTTAGGATTGAGCATCCTATTAAGATATACCGAGCAATATAGCAGCGTAGCATTCTACCTAGGTAAGTATTTAGATATGGGTTATGGATTATGGATGAAATGCTCCGGTACCTTATCTAGAATTCGAGCTCAATAAGCTTTTTCTCGGGCCTTGCAGCCCGTTCCATTTGCCTTACCTACATGTACATATGCATGTCGCAAGGGTTCTAGATGATACGTAGATGTAGGTAGGCAGCGAGTGGCAAGTGGTGAATCAAACAACTTGACGGGCTGACCTGGCCGTGATAGGTACGTTGTCTTTGCTAAAGCGCCTAGACCTTTTTTCTTGAAACTTGTTTGACATTCGGATAGTTTGATCCCTGTTATACCTTCTACCTTTAGAAGTGGCATATGATTGATAATAAGCTAACAAGAGGAGAGAGACAACATTGAATCATCGGGAGTATCTCGATAGACGGATACCAACACATGAACGTGGGGTGGGATCCAAAGTGCCCGTTACGAGCTAGGTGCGCCAATGAAAACACCACTCGCAGCTATATACGATCTTGGCTGCTGGGAACTAGCCTGTCTGTCCCCTGTTCAGGCCCCTGTCGGGCCCCGATCGAGACGGTTCGTCCAATTGATCTCGCGATACGGAGCACGGAAGTTGCGGGAGTTAATGTGCCTTCCATGCCAGTACCCGACACCGACAAAGGATAAGAATACAACAGCAGTAGCAGTAGCAGTAGGGGCAGTGGCAGTAGCAGTAGGTACGGTCTCGGTCTTGGTTTCGGCAACTTTGCCGCCATTTGACATGGTCCTCATACAGCCATCCATCCCACTTTGCTTCCCTGACCACGATAACTGATAACCTACACGTAGTTGTGATCCTGTCTTGGGCTTGCCCTACACGTCGCTCTTTATCATTGGTTTACACGACGGCCTATGTAGCCGGTCTATTGGACGGAGAATCTATCACTTGCAACTACAGACGTAGCACAGTACCTAAGCCGACGGCATTTCTCTCCATTTATTTCCGGCCGAGACATACACACCTCGGTGCCCATGGTCGTACCTAAGCTATCCGCCAGACTTCTAATATTCGAGCTCAGATTGCGACAACTAACAGAAATCCCCAATACTCATCCCTGTATAACACGCCTGTCGTGTTTTCGTCTATGGCCCCTCGAGGGTAGAACCCGGTCGCGAAGATGCTAGTCCATCGCCTGTTCCGTACACTAATACTCCCAGCCCTCGGTGGCTTGACTTTAACACCAATATCACACGCAGAGACGACCTATATAACTGGCACGGGTCTCGACGGGGTCACCAACAGGAACCTCGCGCTTGACAGGACACCGGCTTTATATACAGGCGACTTTGGAGATTGTCTCGGTGGACAAAGCTTGCTGAACGTCACCAAATTCGATGCCGCCTTCTACTACGATAACTCGACCATCCTATTCCATCTCGACGGCACCACAAATATCCGAAATGAAAGCGTTATGAGTGAGATAGCCCATCCATGTTGAGAAAAGTCCCAATTGACTGTTAGATCAGTGTATATATCTGTCGAGGCCTACGGCGAAAGTAGGTTTTCCATGACAGTAAATCCGTGCACGGTGAACATCTACAGGTACTTATTACCCCAAGAACACATGTGTCTTTGAATACTCATATCTCCACCAGCATGTGCCCCTTGAACGCTACGATACCTATCCAAGCGTTTGCCTTGTTCCAGGTCGGCCCACAACAGGTCTCCGGAATCCCACAGATCGCCTACGAGGTTCCCGACCTCGAAGGGTTCGCGAGGATTCAGATATTCGCAAACTCGAGCCAGACTGAGATTGGATGTTTCCAGGCAGTTATGAAGAATGGCCATTCCTTTTCTCAACCTAGTTCGATTAGTACCGTGTTGGGTATCTTCACGGTCGTGGCCATCATCGCCTCCTTTGCCACAGCAGCCTACGGCGTGAGCCTACCCCATATGAGGAGCCATTACGCACACTCGTTATCCGTCCTCGTCGTATTCGAGACTTTCCAGTCGATATTCTACTCTGGCGCATTGTCTCTACCCTGGCCCAGCGTACTTCCGGCTTGGTGGAGCAACTTTGCGTGGGCAGCCGGCTTGGTACCAAGCGCGGGTATTGTAAACTCGATAAACCCCTTTGTTGGCGTCAACGGCAATGCAAGCCAGGTTGGAGGAGCTGGCTCGACCATCATCAACAACCAGGGAGGGCTAAGACAGCAGATATACGGCCGTTCGTTGGCATCGGACGTTGTATCCGAGCTTTACAAGAGAAGACCGGAAAGTGTGAAAAGCGCCATAAATGCGTTAGCAAAGAGGCAGCCTTATAATCCCAACGACCCCTACGATTATAACTGGAACGGCGATCCAGTGCAACCCGGGATGCCTCTGCCAGGAGACTGGACCGGATTCGCAGGCGAACTATCTGAAATGAGTATCCCAGCTCCGAATGCCTTTCTCGTCGCATTAATATGGCTTCTCGTCGTTCTGGGCCTCGCCATTTCTCTATTGACGGCTTTCAAGTATGCCCTTGAAGGTTTAGCGAGGCTGAAGTGGATCAAACAAGACCGTCTGGAGTATTTTCGGTCTCACTGGATTGGATATCTGAGTCTTGCCCTTCTGAGGACCCTATTTATCGCGTTCTTCTCCCTGACCACTTTGGCCATGTTTCAGTTCACTATCCATGGCTCAGCTGGACCTACCGCGGTCGCCGCCGTTGTCTTCATTATCTTTATGGTTGGTGTTGGAGGTCTGGTTGTATATGCGCTCCATTTCCGATTACGTTTCAGCACGTTCTCCGTCGATCCCGACCGTATCTTACTACGCCGAGCAAAGATTATGGGCTTCATCCCCGGTGTTGTACCAATACGTCTCAGCCAGCTGAAGGAAGAAGAATCAGGAGAGAGACCGACTGGTTCCATACCCTTTGTCCGGTGGCATTTCGTCGATATTGATGCGAACCGAAAGAATGTCCATCAAGACGAGCCGTACGTCAAACGGTTCGGATGGCTCTCCGCACGATACCGACTGTCAAGGTGGTGGTTCTTTGCCCTCTGGCTAGCATATCAGTTCATTCGAGCATGTTTCATTGGGGGCGCTGCCAATAGCCCACTTGCCCAAGTTTTCGGCTTATTTATCGTCGACATACTTGCACTTGTCATCATCGCAGCACTCAACCCTTATGAAGGACAACGCAATACTGCTCTGGCAGTCTGGCTACTGGCGCTTACTCGAGTAGCAACTACCGGTCTTTCCATCGCTTTCCTCCCCGACTTCAATCTAAATCGCATAGTAGTGACCGTGGTCGGCGTCGTCATCATCGTCATCCAGTGCCTTCTCACGATTGCGTTGATGATTCTCATAGTCCTCGGCGGGATATCATCGTGGATGTCATTGTCCCGAAACCGCGAGTATTTCGCTTCGGAAAGACTCGAGGGGGTTCGGATTCAATACTTCGAGCATATCGCACGACGGGCTACCGACCAGCCTCCGCCGCCAAAGCCTCGAGTAGAACCAGAGACCGGCTCAGCAGAAAAATTTCCAGAGCTTGCGAAAGAGCCGTACTTTACGGTGACGTCGGTTCGACGGACTCCGAAGATCGAAGACGAGGATGATGACTATTTGGCTGAAATGAACCCACCTCCTGTGTCCAGTGTCGTCTCTTTCGCTCCTGGCACGACGAATGCGAGACCGCGTACTGCCAGTGTCAGTTCGCGGCATCCGGTCAGTAGTATACCTCGGACGGCTCGAGTGCATCGTGCCTCGTGGAGCTCTAGAGACTTCTCTCAATTCCAGGCGGACCAAGATCGGCCCAATCCTACTCTAGTTCGACGAATGAGCGGTGGCCTTAGCCATACCCGGTGCAGCTCGATGAAGATGGCGGGCACCCTGCGAAGCCAGGCCTCCACCAATACTTTACGGCTGGGGACACCAGTACCTAGTAGCCGGCCGATGACTCCAACGAAAGAGGTAGTCGAAAAGGAGTCGACGCTGGACCAGGTCGAGGAGACCGACAAGGAGGGCGACAAGAGTAATCCAGACGATTCCCAATAGTCGTGGGAGTCGTTGGATAACTCTGGAATAGCACTCATCAAATAACTACTTGATACGAATAACGGTGGCTTTTGTTTTCTTTTTTTCTCTCTTGTCACTTATATATACCCCATACACATTTCATCGACCGGTCCCGGCAGCATCATTGGCTGGTTTGCCTAACGCAATGGGTCAAAGCATTGGGAAGGCGTCTGGGTTTGCATAACAATTGGATGGGTTATACTCCAAGGCGTTTCTCAGCAGGGCGAAGCTGGGAGAAATGATAATGCCAGAAGGATACGCTGACTTGGGATTCCCTACCTACATGTATCTAGATAGTTGGAATTAGGCCACGAGGCTGGATGAAGACGAGATAGGCCTCAGGAGAATCGAGGCCTTCAAGAGCTTCTGGATAACTTCCAAATATAATATAGAGATGTCTCATAGGCACCATTATCGTGGTGTATTAGAAGAGAATTTTCTTACAAGATACCGTTCACTCCTCAAGAATGTGATCTGGCGACGTAGTTAGTCAACTCTAGAATTACATAACCATGCGTTATCCTGAAGCACGGAGCTTACATGTTTGAGCAAGTCCTACTCAGGTCCGAAGTAGAAGCTCTCACACACGCAAGGAGACATACCTAAATATAATGGGCAGGGAACGAACACTCTACAAGGTTAGAAAGATGGTAAGTTTTAATGCAGCCATACCTCCCCTCGGAGTCCTCGTTTACATAAAATCGAAACTCCATGGGAATTTAGGAGTGAAAAATGGGGCGTTCTGAATGTTCAAGTACCAAGGTGTGCAAAGCAGGCTTTGCTCACGAGGCAGACACAAGCGACGTTCATCTACAGATCAAGGTATCAGTCAGCAGAAAGACCTAACTGGTTCTTAAATGGAGAATTTTGCATCGCTCAATACTGGTATCATTCTGAACAGGTATATATGTAGCCGCCCTCCGTTTTTGTCCCTTCGCCAGTCGTGTTTCCGTACGTATATCTCGTTAACCCCTTGTTGCCTCGTTGTCGCTTTCGCTCTTCCTCAATTAAGTTTCCCGCACGCCAGTTGCCCCTAGCAGGCCATGAGTTATGTAAATGTTGAGTATCTCGTGCCCGAAGAGGAAGAGAGACAAAAAGAACTTTCTTTCAAGTCTCGTGAAAAAAGGAGATCTCAGAAGGGGGGAAGAGAGAATATTAGGGTCGCTTCCGTATGCGAGAGCGGTCAAGGCCTCTCGAGTTCCCCATCCGATATTAGGTAGGTCAGTAAGGATTATTAAAGGTCGTCTCTATACTGAAAAGCAATACAGGGAAGAGAAGAAGTGAAGAAGAGAAAAAGAGAAATTTGATTCTGAGCTAACGCTCCCCAAACCTCCAAAGTCTACGGAAAACCGACCCCTGAATGATGACATATACATAAGTCGTAGCAGTTCTTACGCAGCCGCTGTCATCGAAAGTCGATTCTTCTTCGGCATCTTGTTGGCGATCGCCTTCTTGGAGTCGTTCTCCTGGGCCTTCTGGGAGAAGTCCTTCCATTTTCTCCAGCCGTCGAAGTCGATCAGGGCCTGCATGCAGCCCCATTCCATCACCTTGCGCTCAAGCCATACGAAGTTAACCGGCTACGTAATCCTCCGTTAGCAGACTAGACTGGATATAGATGAACTGTGTGATTCGTTCCGGGTGCTTACCTTGGTAAGGAAATCGTTGCACCCGGCCGCCAAGGCCTCGTGCCTGTCGCTCTGCAGCGAACTGGCAGTCAGTGCAACGATGATGACGGGGCTCTTGAACATCTCCGTGTTGACAAGCTTGTCCTCCTCGGCGGGCTCCGCTTTCACCTCGTCGGGTGGGCTGCTTGCCGAAGACGAGAAGACGCCAATGGAGTTAACCTTCTCGAGGCGGCGGATCTCGCGCGTGGCCTCGAGACCGCTCATGACGGGCAGTTGGATATCCATCAGCACCAAATGAAACCCACCGGCACGCCACTTATTCACGGCCTCCCTACCGTTCATGGCCGTCTGCCATCGCACCTTCAGTCGCTTGACGAACGCTTCTAGGAGCTTCAAGTTGATGATGTTGTCTTCCACGATCAGGACGTTGATGGGCGGGACGCCGCCATTCAGCATGCCGGGTGGCAGCGACGGGTGCTCGATGGGCTTCTTGCTCTTCTTCGGCCGGTTGATGGGGCGGGGCGACGATACGCGCGGGGGCGGCGTGGCGGTGCGTTCCGGTACGGGCGGCGTGGGGATCGACGGTGCCGCCGGCGGGTGGTTGGATTGGTCTGAAGATGCACCTGAATGAGTCCTTGAACGCGGCTGTCTTGGGTAGTTGTGCATACCGGTAGTAGGCGGAGCTCCAGCCTGCGAGGTATGACTGTTGGCAACAGTAGACACTGGCGACGCAGTGTGCATCCTTTGCATCTTGGGCCGCGATCCGAGTCGTCTCGCGCTGCCGGGCGATGGTAATGGTGGCAGCTGGCCTCCATTTATCACGGTCAGCGACGGGGGGAAATGGAGCTGGTGGTTGCCATTTAGATTTAGAGCCGTCGCGGAAGAGGCGCTGGGGTGTTGAGGAACTGGCGGGTACGGCGGGAAGTAGTCGGTTCCTGATTCGTGAGGCCTGTCGTCGCCGTAGTACCTGGGGTTCGGAGAGGCTTTGGGAGTTCGGCGACTGGGTATGTCAATCAGTAAGGCATCGTCGACGGACTGGCCACCAGGATAATAGGCATCCAAAGTTCTACCCATAGGTTCGTCGGGCTGCAGTGGCCGGCTCGTCTGCTGCTCTCTATCGCATATCCGAAGCGACAGGTCCGGGGCATCGAAGTTTCGTCCGAGGGAGTTGGCGTACTTCCGTAAGATCAATTCGCGAACGTCATCTACCAGGTCATCTTCATTTATCGTGATCAGCGTGGGCGAGGCCAAGGGCCTTTTAACCCAGACCTTCCTTGTCACCATGTTGCCACTTATAGGGAATAGTTGGTCCGGTTCGCCTGAGCCTAGGTCTGCAGCATAACCCGTGTTAAGTAGAGTCTTGATCAAGGCGGTTTGCCGATTCGGCAGGATGCTCTGTCGTCTCGGGGGGCCTGTAGGTCGGGATAGGGAGCCGGATGGAGAGAGGGTGCGGCCGGCGGAGAGAGGTCTGCGAGTATAGTCGTCGGGGTCGTGGTGATGGTCTATTTGGGCCGCTTTTAATTGATGTAGAAGTGAGTGAGGGACCAGAGGAGAGGTAGCGGGGCGATGTTCGCGGATGCTGGGAAGTGGTGTGACAGCGGGAAGGATTGCATCTAGAACTGTTGTCGGCGAAGTGGGTGAAGTGGGCGTCCCGGGTGTGGTGATGGCGGGCACTGGACCGACGGTAGGGTGTAGATCGCTGCCTGAGTTGGTGGTAGACTTGAACTTAATTGTGGTGGTGGGAATGGAGGGAATGGCAGGAATGGTAGGAATGGCTGGAGATGTGGCAGAAGATGGGGTCCAGCTGGCTTTGGCTTTCAGAGCGTTTTCATTTTTAGAGCTTTTAGAGCTTAGAGAGCCGTTGCCGGCTCGGTCTAGCTGCTCTAGCTCCGGTGGAACCGTCTCGACTGGACCATCACCCTCGCCCTCGCCCTCGCCTTCACCCTCACCCTCACCCTCACCCTTACCATCACCCTCATGCTCTTTTTTGCTTCCATTCGGTATTCCAACTTTAGCATTCTCCACATGTCGAGTCGGGCTGTCGTTAGATGCCTTAGTCCGCGTTACAGATCCGTAGCCGGGTCTATTCTTGGCGACATGGCCTCTATCGTCCGCATCGTTCTCGTCGCCGGCTGCGCTTAATGATGATGCAGCGTAGCCGGTGGTCGAGGTTTGAGTATGCGTGCTGCTGGAAGTCCTATCGCGGCCAAAATCCTGCTTGTCTGAATTTACTGAAGGGGCAGCGCTGTGTCTTCGCAGGAGTTTGGCCTTGATACGGGCTTTGAGATCACCCATCTGGGCTGCTGTCGTGCAGCATAGGGAATAACACAGCCGCGGTACGAGATCGACGTTGTGAAAGGGGGATGGAATCCGGGAGGGGTTTAACACGAGCGGACCCAAGCCCGCAGATCAAATAGATGCAATTGTACAAGAAAAAAAAAACAGACTAGACAAGGGAGAGAGTAGAGAAAAAAAAAGAAGAAAAACAGAACACAAAACAGAGTAGGTGCAGCAAGCTCGTTTACATTGCCCGGGTCACGGACGGATAGCCAATATATGTAATTACCTGTGTACCTAAGGTAGATACGCGTGTATGTCACTTAAGGCACTTAAGGCACTAAGGCGCTGTACATTTAAACAGTAGCCCGACTGCCCGAGTGGTAAGCAAATGGATAGGGAGGTATTATTGCTATAGCTAGCGGGAGGCGGAAAAAATTCCCAATTTCGCGCTTATACCAATTGCAGGTGCGAGGCAAGGCCTTCGTGGGCTACAGCCAACTATAATCTACCATCGTGCCAGACACCAGAGCAACCAAAAAAGGCTGTTGGCGAATGGGCTGCATACGTTAAGTAGGTTACCTACCTAAGGTAGGTAGGAATCGGCGGGCATAGGGCATACCAGAGCAGCATAGGATGAAAATGGATGATAACAGGATGGGACCACAGCTGTCCAGACTCCAGACTCCAGACTCCAGAGCCCGTGGGTGTCAACCTATTTGGGGGAATGGGGGTCGTGCATGAGGTGCATGAGGGATCGCGATCATGGATGAGATGGATGGACTAAGCAAGGATTCCCGGATCCTTGTGTTCTTAAATCCTTGGTCTTGTCGACGACGCGTTTCAATTAATCTTGATCTTAGGCCCTGAACGGACTCGAACTTAAGGGGGGGTCTTAAGTCAAAAACAGGGCTTATCTTTTTGAAAAATTAAATTCAATCTACATTATGCCTCTTTGGGAAGCAGTTCGCCCCACTTACCAGTGAGATTTTGTTTAAGACCCCTGTTCGTATGTACCGCGCTAAATTAGGCAGTACTTTAACCGTTCTAGGTATAGCGCAAGATTTTTTGCCATTTTTGCGTGTTTTAAGACCTTTTTTTAAGATACTACTTTCGGGGGTGGCTTATAATATGCCCTTAAAAAAAAACACACAATAATACACATTATAGCACTTATTTCAAGCCTCTTATAAGATGAAAGCGAATTGTATTTATTATAGCTATTATTTTAGTTATCCGGGTTATCTAAGAAACCAGTATTAATCAGAAAAAGACCCCCATCCCAATTACAAATAAGGTTATCAAAGCTCAAAAGCTGGTATAACAACTCCTCAAAGCAATAGGTCAGAATACAATTATTACAATATAAGGAGGATGCGATAGAAATAGAGAATAATGCCCTGAAGGCGGTGACCTAATTAGCATTAGCTTCAAGTAGTGGAGTGCCATTCGATACAATGCTGTCCCACCTAATTTATATGGGGACCTATTGTATCTCTGGGCAGGATAAGACCCCCCCTTAAGTTCGAGTCCGTTCACGGGGTTAGGTTAGTATTTTTAGTCGTCGTGTCCGTGGTCTGTGTGTTGTGCTTACGCCTTACACTCCGACACTTTGTAATCGAATAAAACCTCGCTAGATGCTAGATGCTAGATGCTAGATGCTGGATGCTAGATGCTGGATGCTAGATGCTAGATGGTGTATCGTTGGGTTCCATGTTGGTGGTACCTAATCTCTACTCGGCTCCATCCCGATAACCCTGCACCGAAGAATTAAAAAAAAAAAAAAAAAAGATAAAAGACAAAAGATCGAATAGGCGTTGCACGATGCGTCCGACATGCCAAGCATTCACTATTGATCCGATCACTTAACGGCCGATAGATTCGACAGAGAATTGCCGGCCATTCCAGGGGATTCAAGCGCTAGACAGGTACTTATCCAAGTACCTCCGTACCTCCGATGAGCTTTCCAAGTTGCCCACCTGGCACCGCTTCCCCGATGATGTGGGACCCTGGAACCGGACATAATGTACCGCTTTAAAATTCTTCCAATTCCGTGAGCTCCGTCCCACTCTAACTGGTTTTTTTTTTCTCCTCAAGAATTAGTATTAAAAGCTTCTTCACCCTCCGAGTCGAGGTGTCACAATACTTCTACGATGCCACCTCGAATACCAAACACCATCCCATCGATTGCGGATCGGTGCCTCTCTCAGCCATGTCTTCAGAGCAAGGCTAGTTTCTCGACGACCGCGAGTCGACCTCGCTTCACCCAATCCCGTCTCAGATTCCGAAACTGGATCAACGGGCCAGGATCTATATATCGCAAGAATATTCCAGGCGAGACCAATTACCTCCAGGTCGGATTCGAGCTCATACGCAAAAACCGCAACAGACCCTTCCCGCTCAATCCCCAGTTCATCAGCGAGCCCGTCTTAGATGACAGGGCGAGGGAATTGATATGGGAGAAGGTCATGCGGGAAGGCGAGACCATAAAGGCTGTGTCCGCCGAATTGGGCGTTGACATTAGGAGAGTAGCCGCCGTGGTGAGACTAAAGGAGGTCGAAAAGGATTGGATAGCTAAGGTCGGTCACCACTTGTCCCCCTCCACTGACAGCCCATATTCGGCGTTTGGAATGATGATTATCAACATACCCAATTCGATAAGTCTTTAAGACATCTACATGGTTACAAACTTTGTTGCGAGCCTCTCTGATTCACAACGCATCCTATGACTTTATAACTGAAGTGCTCTATGTTTCTCCCGCTAACGTATTCATTTCAGGGGCAGAAGCTAGCAAAACCGTACGCCAGGGCAGTGTTGTCCATGCTGCCCACGCACACCTTCAGAGCCGATCAGCAAAATGTGCCGTTTGAACCCATCAATGAGCTACACGTCCATCCATACACGATGAAGCAAATTTTCTGGCCAACGTCGGAGTCACGTCATTTTACGCGTGCCGATGCCGCCAAGGCCTTTCACACCAAGCTGCTCTCGGCAGACGAGAGAGTTCCCCACCCGGAACTCATCCAGATGGAGAAGGAGGTGCTTCAAGGCAGACCATTATGGGATGCCTCTGAGAGGTTCAAGCAGGCTGCGATGGAGTCGGAACGGAAGGCAGCCGATAAGGAGCTCGCCAAAGCCGCGCGTGATGAAAAGCACACTACCCGAGTCCATACCAAACGCTTCGAGTTCCGCTTTAAGCAAATTAATGCCGAGAACGTCGGTCCCAAGGGCAGGGCTCGGGATGCCGTTGGCTGGCGGTACGGTGCACCATACTACGACCGCGCCAGGGGCGAGATCAAGATCCCTACCTCAGTACCCTGATACGGTATCAGGGCAAGTGGATACGGAAGCCATTGTATGAAGATTGTATGAATATGCTGGGAATGCTATATACAAGGGACGGTATTAGATAGTCCCCCAGTATGCCATCCTCGTTTAGGGGAGACAGGGTCGGACAACCCGCTTCATGTACACAATACGATGAAGATTTGCATATACCCATCAATTATTTAAGAATTCGCTTTCAAGAGCTCGGCATGATCTATCCATGGCACGACTTCTTCCTCGTCTACATCGACGATCAAGTTATCCCGCAGCTGCTTAACATTGGCGGGTGTGAGTAGTCCCAGGTCCAATATACACTGCTCGACAGAGCCATACGTTTCACGAATCTTAGCTAGAAAGCCTAGCATGGCCTCTTTCCTGTTGAAGGACGAAGTCAGCCGTCGATATATGAATAAGTAAACAGAGCGCAACGCAAGAAGTGCAGTACACCGATGGATAACTAGCAAAAAGGCAAGGGGGAAGTGCGATTGCAGCAAAGAGGCTAGCTGATTGAGCTTCGCATGTGCGACAGTAGAAGACGACAGTAGAAGATGGGAAATGTACTGTGATGATATCATTCTCTTAGCCGCTTCGGGATCAGTCTGCAGTGTCTTGTTCTCCATCAGGTGAGCGATCAGCTCGGGATGGCGCTCCTTCAGCCCCAGGTCCGTCAAGCTGTACTCGTGGGCGACAACCTCGTCGGAAACGCCACAGAGACTCAGTATCAGCCCGCAGATGATACCGGTGCGGTCCTTGCCTGCTGTGCAATGGACCAGGCAGGGTGCCGGTGGCGATGGCGACGAAGTAGAAGCTGAAGAAGAAGAGGGGGGCGCGGTGGTTACATGTTCGAGAATCGTCTTGAACGGCTGGTAGCTGTTACTGGGCGAGGCCGCCGCAGCGAGGATATCGATGTACGCTGCCACAAAGCCCTGGATAGGAAGAGAGAAAGTCAGCTAGTTCAGCCAGGAAGATGTGTAGTAAGTATGGGTGTAGATAGGAGGGTTGAGCTGTCATCCCCTCGGGAAACGAACTAGCGCGAGCATGCAGCAAGACGAGAGGGAGGTAGCCGATCCCGTCACCGACCAACCGAATATAAATAAGATATTGTGGGAGGCGAGCGTAACCAGCTTCGCCAAACGGACCCCATCTTCCATTCGAACAGGCTCAACCCCGACCTTGAACAAGCCAGGCAAGGCTTCGGCCCCCAAAATGCAACATGGGCTGCTGCTCCTTGGGCCCGGCTAAGCACCCGCTTCCTTATTCTCAACCCCGCGGGTCGAACTACAGGAGCTAGCGCAATCCTTTCGGACGAACGAGGCCTCTTATCGGACATTTGCCTGCTCTCTTCGCTTCTCTAATCCATTTCCTCGCGTCCGTATGATCCAGAGGTGTGTAGCGTGGCATGGGGATGACAGATGTGTATGTATATATGTATGTATGTGTGCTGCATGCAAATACGTACCTCCGAGCTCTTCGAGGAGTAGTTCCTGTAGCGTAGCGCGAGGGCTTCGGGCGAATAGTCCTGATTTAGAAAGACGGGCACGAAGACGCGCCTGGCGCCCTCCCATTCCTTGACCTGCCAGCCCAGTCCGTCCCTCACGCCCTTCTCGATCTCGACGGTCGAGCGCAGGTCGAACACCTTCTCGATGCCCAGCTCCCGCATCTTGAACACGCCGTCGTCCGTCACCTTGGACGGTTCCGAGGCGCGATAGACCACGCCGCGGCGCACGACTTTCCGGGTCGACTTGCTTCCATTCTCGACATCGCCAGCCGGGGTATTACTGCTGACAGGGTACCCCCCGATGTCGCGGAAGTTGGGCAGTCCCGAAATAGCCAGGAAGGGCGGACTGGGGAGCGTGGTGGCCATTTGGGTGGTCGTCGTTTTTGGTACCGAGGGACGACGAGGTTGACTAAGAACTTACGCTGCAACGTCTTTCCTGTCTTCCTCGCTCGCGTAAGGCTAACCTAAGCAGTCTGCCCCAAAAGTAAAGACAAAGTGAGTACGTAAGCAAAAATGGATTATTTCCGTATTATTTGTAGGTAGGTAGGTATGTAGCTAAGGTTGTTTCGGGGTGAGTTCCGAGAAATAGCCCATCGGTGACCACCATTCAAATACAAAATGGTATTGCAGCAGAAGATGGTATGCGACAATTCAATGGAGGCGCAGATCATGGAACCGCCTATGACGGGGTTACTCATTGGTCACTAAACACCTTACAGTATAACCTCTGACTATGAGTTTCTTAGATTCTTTTAATCCAATCATTCACCGAACTACCCGCTCCGCCTATAAACTCTAGGTTAGCTACATGCTGTTTGTGACCATGGTGTCCCGCGTGTAAAGCCAGGACTGTGGCTGTGACCTGTGGCCGTCGAGCTGCCGTCAATTGCATCTGAGACATTCCGGATGATAGTCTCAGATCTTCGGTAAAAAAATAAAAAAAAGAGAATCATTTTTCTGGCAGGGGGGGTTTTGAACGCGACGAATGCATGTGGGAAGAAGCAGGGCAGGGGAAAGAGCCTATAAATGTATGTAATATTAGTCATCTACATCATGTGTAACCATGCAGCAACCTCCTTTACCCAGATATGCTTATTAATTGGTACAGACAGTCAAAACCTTCTATTCTCCATCATCCATCGGAGAGGTTCGGGCTCGCAGATCGCAGAGCCTCAAGTACACCAGTACCCCCCTGTTGACACGTACGAACCAGGTCACAGCCCAACCCCAAACTCCAACGCAACCAGCCAGACACACAGCTCTTTTTCCAACCCACAGGGTCAGACTTTTTTTTTTTTCCTTCTTTCGCAGCGTCCAGCCACGGAGGTAGAACCAGACAGGCAACAGTCTGGTCTCAACCTCAATTTGGCATAGTAAGATCTATACAGAATATGTATGTATGTAAAACGGCTCGGCAGCCTTACTCAGCTGTAAGTGTTTGATCATGTCTTGCCTAAGACAGGCGGGGCCCGCCCCCCCTACGTTCTCGCGCTGTCTACCTCGGGGGCGAAAGCCATGGGTTTGGGAAGCATGCAGGTACCTAGTGACTACGCTCTTCAGTCTGTTTCCCACCGCTACTGTCTTCGAGGAAGCCCCCCTGGCTGACAGATGCGCCTCATGCTATGATTATTCGGGTTCGGTATAGTTCGGTAGAAGGTGGTCGCGTTCGATGCGGCCTGGAAAAAAGGCGGCCAGTTGCCTAGTCTTGGTCGCTGCCTTGATGTTGAAACGTTCGTATTTTATATATACACTTGAGAGATCTGCCGGGCTATAGGGCGCGTCTTCCCGCAGCCCCCCCTTAACGGATCTTTAGTGCCAATTGACTTCCTCATTGGCCAGTACACACCTGGATTTCGGTATAGACTTGGTGTCACACCAACAGTGTGATGTAGACCCATGTGAAGCGCCGTGTAGAGCCTATCAGACATGCCCGTCGGCATACTTGGGGGCTTACACCTTTATCACGGTTACAGTACGACGGGGCCTGTGTTACGTTGAGATTACTGGAGACAGCCTGAGCTAGCTGTGGCTGACCGAGTGAGCCGATAATCTAAAGGTGTCTGGATTTCCGTTGGCCCCTGGGTGACTTCATAGACCTCTATGAGCCTTGGGGTTGCTACCTAAAGAAAGCCACAAGGATCGTGTGGTCGAAGAGGGTCACGGCCGGGGATAGTGGCATATTGACAGCAGTAGTTTAGGCGTATTGGGTCTTTGGGCTTCATGCTGTGCTTTGGGGCTGCATTGGGAACATGGAAAGTGGTCTGAAATCTATTAGACTAGAAGGAAATCTAAAGATACATAACTCCAAAGCAATGCCATGATTTTCTATACAGGAGAAATTGGCCTTTTCCGAATTCCAGTCCGGCGTGAGCCATTCCGTCTGAAACATGCAGCGCCGACAAGAGGGAATCTTGAGAACAAAACCGACCGAGAGGATGCCCGAGTCCTCCGCATACCACAGGTACCTAGGACCTCCTCAGCGCCTAGAGAAAGCAAACCACTCCCCCCACAGTTAGCCCGGCCGGGGACGCCGAACACAGGGCTTCAGGCTACAACTCCAAGGGAATCTGGGTCGAAACATAAGCTTGAATCGATGTCGGTGCCTAGCGAGTTGTCTAAAGACCGGTTCGCCAGATATCACAGCTGCCACATCGCCTGTGACCGCAATCCGTGCAGTCGTTGCTATAGAGGTACGAATTGTTCATACCGGAACCCCTGGCGCAGGAGCACTTCGGTGGTGTTAGTTGTGGACATGAAATATTAGAAGAATTCAACACATACGCAGTCCCACCGCCATGTTGCCTGGTTCTTTCCACTGTTTTCTGTGGAGGTCATCGTCGTCTTGTTGCTCGTGGTCGACCCATAAGATGAGCTACCGGTGTTGCTGTAGCTCGAGGTGTAGTGGTAGTTGCCGTTGCTACTCATGGTGGAGATTGTGTTGCTTGTCTTGGAAACTTTGGTATTGAAATGATGATTGTTGAAGAGATAGTAGAAAGACTCGAGAGTAAAAAAGGGATCTTACGTCTGAATGTGTTGACTCGATATGGCTGTTTTGTGAAGAGATTGGAAAAGCAGATCTGATTCGGTTCGGTCATTGCCCTTTTATCTACACATCTTTGAACTGGCCCTGGTCAACTTTCCCCTGAGTCCCAGCTCCATTCCCAGGCATACATGATTACCCTGTTGAAGGTTTCGGTGGCTCGGGCGCCGCATGACTATACCTAGGTACCCAGGGGTTCGGTAAATCAACTTCAACAAAAGAAGCGAATATGCCTGCCCCAAGCCCCCATCTGGGAAAGGTATACGTGAAACGAAGAGAGCTGACGGGGCTTGTCAGCAGAGAGCAGAGAGCAGCGCCGTGTGTTGCGATGAGCTCGCGTATGACATGTGATGCCTTCCCCTGACAAGACGTCCAAATCGCTTTGGTACGAAAAAGCAAATACGCTCATCGAAAGTCGGTGTGACGCAGAATGTTGAGTGGTACTTCAGCTTGTTCACGGACACCACCGACGTAGTATCTGAGAAGGCAGCGAGATTGTATCGAATATGGGTTGCATCCCGCCGTAGGGGTATTCGCGAACGAGCCAATATCTCGGTTCCGCTCCCTCGGTGTTGACAAGGGAGGGTTCGATGCTGTACACCAGTACCATGGTGCAGCCCATAGTATATTGGTAGGGCTGAAATGCAAGCCTTCTCGGAGCCTGTCACCCCCTGCTGAGGCAGCTGGGTAGATATTATTAGTTGTGATCATATAGAAATTCCAAGTGGATATCACTTACCACTTACACAATCGCCACCAATAATAGCTGCGAACGACCCCTTGACCAGTTCCATTGGGACCCAATCGTAGCGTCTCATCATTTCAAGTTCAATTCAGGCCCGACTCATCTTCGAACAACGGGCTGGCTCGTGCTCGCGTGCCGGGGGCCAAGCGAATCTCTGACAGGCAGGCGAGAATATCGTCGAGGTATTCCAACATGTGGGAACACTCTACCGATAATATCCATGTTCCAAAATAGAAGCATCAGGTAAGCCGAATAGAGGTAAGGGGTCACTCCACCCGTAAACGGAATCGGGGGTGGCTACCTATTATCGGAGGCAGCCCGGACAGACGACGAGTTCCGGCGTCAGCATCGTTTCTCCTTTTCCAGCGGCCCCCAGATCTGGTCAAGGGCCTGAATACTTATACTGAATTCATGAACTTCACTCTAGTAGTTTCTACAAGCAACAACGTCAAGAAACCATGCGGCTCTTCTACAATGTGGCATCGTGACACGGAAATGCAATAATAACTGAGGGGTACAGAGACATTGTGCTACTCTCATTGGGCCCGTTGAGCAGTCGGGTCTCGCCCGACTGACGGGACAACTTGAGCTACAGCGAACGAACCTAAGGATTGCGAAGAAGTGGAATAGTCTACTTTGTAGGACAATCTCGTTCGAAGAGGTAAAACCCTAGTAGCCGAGAAGAGGGAGCGTGGGTGATTGAGAGCCTCGCCGAATTACACCTCCGCGAATCTTCGTCATCTTCTAGCCAATATTGCGACGTCAAGAGAGGAATAAGAGGAACACGAGGGCCGTAGTCCAGCTGCGAAAGCCAGGATCCACAAGATATGATATGTCGATTGAGATTTATAGCAACACCTGGAAATAACACCTCCTCTTCTGAATCCACCTACTTGGTCTGGAATTATTGCCTTTGCTTAGTGCTCAGCTTCTCCAAAAAGAAAAAAAAAAGCATTCATACTTCCATCGCAGGCTATTGCTTTTTAGACCCGAGCTGAAAGGCAGGCCGCCTGCTGGAGAGGCAGTTTCTTCAGGTGGCACTGACCTGTTACGCCTCGATGTCTCACTGAACATGAGTTGGCGTTGGAGATGAGTGAAAAAAGCCGATCTCACAGATCTTGGCGACTGGCTCGTTGGCGTTCTCTTGGCAATCTGTTTCGGGCTAAGGAATAAGGGTCTAAGAGTGGCCGGGGTCTCTTTCTGGGAAATCCAAGTTGCGTCATAGTTCCTTTCCAAGTTGTTTACCCCAAATCCGATACTAAATCAAATTTCCAGGGGGTCGCCGCGAATCTTGGTCGATGTTGTGATCGGGAACCTTAACGCCTAAACTATCTCCTACACCATCTCCCAAGCTTTCGATAGATGTCCGTGTGCCTACCACTATGATTTGCTTTATGTTGTCTTGACCTCCGAGCACTTTGGAAAACTTCTACCTACCTAATTACCATTTCGCGATAGCTACACCGGCGGTATCATCGCTACAAGTATCGGTCGCAGCAGTCATCATCAGCCACTACCGCATTTTACACTTCTCACATCATATCTGCCCGTCATGAGCATCCTGGGTATGACGGTGAGCTACTTGCTCTTCTGCGTCCTTCACTTCTTCCAATTCGTCCTCGCCATTACTGTATGCGGCTTGTACGGCGTGGACCTCCAGCGCGCACGATCGCAAGGCAAATACGCAGATGGAAAATGGGTAAGCTTAACCTCCTACAATCCTTGGAGACATTTCTATGCGAAAGCCTTACTTTCTTCAAAATGCCTGGCTAACCAAGACATCTCTCCGCAAAGGTTTATGCTGAGGTTGTCGGTGCCCTCGCCGCACTCACGGCGATATTGTACATGGTCCCGTTCATCTTGCGTTTCGCTGCGGTTACGATCTGGAGCTTCATACTATTCGTCCTGTGGATCGCGCTCTTCGGTCTCTTTGGTAACATGTACATCCACGAGGATCCCGAGGGCAACAGCGATATCCAGCGAATGAAAAACGCCGTCTGGGTCGACTTGGCAAATGCGCTGCTCTGGCTGATCGGCTTCGTCGCTTCCGGTGCATACTGGTGGACTCACCGTGAAAGGGTTAGCCGCTTTACCGGCCGTGCTAAGCTGGGTCGCAATGCCTCGACTCGATCGACCGGTTGGACGGCATAGACCGTCTCGAATCGCTTTTTATCGCACGCGGAAGGAATCGGCGGAGGGGGTTATGGACGGTTACGGTAGTGGAAGTGATAAAGTGACACATCGGCGCTGGAAATGTGCAATACCCAAGGAGTTCGGTTTTAATATCGAGATCTGTCATAGTGATATGACATAATACAGCAACATTTGGAGTATTTGCATGACTTTCGAGGCTCTACTTGCATCTGAAACGCCTCACAGGCCTGACACGTTACATTCACAGTCTGCATGTCATCTACGTATACCCTATGTAGGTAAATGGTTATATGAAGTAGGTAGTAATAAATTAGGTAAGGGGAATAGTATCCTACGAAATGTTTTGTCCATCTTGCGCCGCCACCTAAGGTATGACGTTCATTGTAACATACCTACCTAGGTACCGTACGTAAATTGGTAGGGTTGCCCTACATAGTACGGACTCCGGTGCCTGATTTTAGATGCATTAGGCTTAAACTTTGTGCAGGCCTACTGTAGGCGCAGAGTCTTTTTCTATAACTAGAGGCTGGTACGAATATGGTTATCTCACGAAGCAGCGACTTTACCTGTGTAGGGATACTCACCCTATAGTATACTCATCAACTCCTCATGTGGCGAATATTTTCATGTTATGTTAAGTCTGTAGAAAAATGGAAGAATTTTCGAACGTGTAGGTAGTAGGTATCAACTAATCTAGGTTACCTCATTGGTTTTATCAACTTGGACTCGCGGCAAAGGCGGGTACGCTGTTTTAGAGGAATCCGTCGTGGGCCAAGGTACCTTGTAACGCTAAGGGATTCTCTACGTCATATCTTCTTTCGTTCAAGGATTAGGTTATTGTTTATCAGCGAAGAATAGATGTTCCCCTCGGAGGCAATTCGTAGATCGTTTCAACGGACCTCGAGATTGAAAGTTTAATGTTTAGATCTTTTGACGTTGCAAATTAATTGGGATCGAGCCGCGCTCGGCGCTCTCATTTCTACCGGTACAATATTATGTCATAGGTTTCTGATTCCTAATCTTTACACTTGTAGGACATATCTCGTTTAATATATCGCTGGCTAATTATCAGGTCGAGACGCTAGACGATGACATGGAGTAAACAGTTTCGTGCTTTATATAATAGTACAATAATCAAGGAGGGCGGAGGGTCGACGCGAGGAAGTCGTTGAGCGGGGTTATTAATCCCTCCCAACTCTAGACGGCGGGCGGGAACGGGAAACAGGGCTCTTTTCGAGCATAGATCTGCTTGATCAGCGGGACGGCTATCTTTTCCTGGCAACGTGCCCTGCTAGATAGTGGACGACACTATTGTTGAGGCTTCTCACTCAGCTATTCACCGTGGAGGCCAGAGGCGCAGAGGCGTCGCCGGAAAGCAAGAATGTGGTGTCCTACCCTGAGCCCTGGCCGGCCAAGAACAACTCCAAGCAACTCCACCGGGGAGAGAGACACCTGCTATGATTGCCCATCATACATAGTACAACATGATAAAGTTCCGACTAAATAGACGCTAGATGATCTTAGAAGGTGATTTGTTTCAGCTTTTGGGATCATTCAGTAATTAACCCGTGGCACTTTATCGGGACGGAAGACCCATTAGACAATATATAATATTCTGGGCCGACGACTCGAGTTACCGTATCAAAAGCTTATGCCTTGTGGAACCTCCTAAGTTAGGCAAGGGTTGTAGTTTTCTGAGGCTGTGTGTATGTATCATATGCTGTATGCATGTACGGAATACATACATTAGGCGCTTAGGTACCTTGGGTACGACGAAGGGGGCGACTTGTAATGTTCAAAACGAGACGTTGATCTATGCAGGCTGGGTGGTTGGGTAGTACGCACCCTGCTATACAGACGCTGTCATCTGCGCCAGAGTATGAGTCGCGGAGCTGTCATGTTTCGTCCCATGCGGGCTATGACATAAATGATGAAAATGACATAAATGTGATGGTGAAGTAATTGCTCTACATACGTTCCTTACATGGCTTCTCTTCCGCGGGAGTCAAGGCCTCCCCGGCCGGGTAACGCGTAATCAGAAGATGCAATCGGCCGAACGTGTAAACCACAACGCAACTAAGGAATTCCATGCGACTCATGGTACCTTGCTACCTGCATAATAATTAATGCGAGTGGGACGTGCGATAATAGGATAATAGAAGCTCGTATGATTATTTCTCCTTCCTGGAGTTGTTGGGTGGATGACCGTTGTGAATTACTAGTTACGTATAATGATACATCAGATTTGGGCTCGGCATATCGGCTTAATATTACGATACATTGAGTCTCTTCACATTAAGCAGCCCATTCGCGAGCGACCTCAGACCAGAAAACCACACTCTCACTATTCTCCTAAACTTCGCTAATCTACTAGTCCCGCCAGCGAAAATGACACCTCGGTAGGGCTACCCAGTTAGAGATTGCTAAGAATACATAAGATAAGTTAATTAATGGGCAGTTGCGCAGACGGTGAATTGGGCGCAATAGATGAGGTGGAGCTTACCCGCCCAAGGTCCAAGGGTCTTTCTCAGGGTCTAAACGTTGTTATCAGGTATTTTCCCTTTCGGGTTTAAGAGCCATGCCAATAATACTGCGTTTTGGATGATCTTTTTCAATTTAAGCCATCTTTCCAGGGTGGTTGATTCCGCGCCACACTTCCTGGAAAGATAATAAATAACTGGCTCGAATAAGGTTGAGACCGTAGTGGTTACAACAATACCAGCGTAACTACCAGCGTAACTGCCAGCGTAACTGGGTATCAGCCTAACAGGTAGGAGTGGAAAAGGTCGAATTGAATTTTCCGAAGAACACAATTGCGGCATACTTCGCCATGCAGAATTCTTCTCTAGGCATTTTCAATCAGGGTCTCATCCGTTTCAGTGGTCTGGTCCAACGTGAGGTAGCGTAGACAGTAGAAAGCCTGCCTCACCTACCATCTACCACACATACTCGCCATCACGTTCACGGCGTTCACGGTCACCTACACCAACCACCTCCACCACTAATAAACATCACCTCTCCCTCCTCCTGAGGGAAACTAAGGAAACTTTAAACAATCGCAATCGACTCAGACCTGAAATCAGATGCCAAGGACAACGGTCCCTCCGTCGGATCAAAGGTAGAGAGAGAGACTGAGTGGGAGGAAGCGGGTCACTTTGGACATATTCATCGATCCATCCATCCATTCTATCCCATAAGTCAATCAACGGTCAAATTGCTTGTGGATACGGGCGAGCACCTACACACCAACCTACTGCGCACTTCGGCGCTTGAGACGGACCATAACCGACGATCATCTCTAAACCGAATCACGGTTTGACAACAGCACGCTCCATTTTACCTCCATTTTGCCTCCATTTCACCTACAGTAGTGTGAAGTGTGAGGTATCAATCCTCACGTTGAACGTATACCCACCAGCCTCTTGTCCAGGTAAGACAGTTTCGACTCATTAATCATCCACCGCATTTTACCATGTTTGCTTGGGCTCTGGACAAGCACCGCGACGAACCGAAGCTTGTTAGGTAGCACAACATCCAGAGCCTCTCTTCCTTTTAAACAGCACTTCGCGCGCCGTTTTGAGAAGGAGGTAGTAAGATAAAAGTATCCAAGTGAAATCTATTACACAGACAGGCGCTTCGGAATATCGATTGAGACGTCTGTAGGAACTGCACTCTTGATCTTAGCGGATTGGACCGCATCTTTGACCCAACTTAACTGTTTGTCTCTCTCGTTTAGCTCCTACCCGTCTCGTGACAGAACCAGGGCCACGGCCTCGTATTGCAGCGCACCAACCGTCTTCCGAAGAATCATACTAATTGCGATACTCTCGTTTGTCAGACCCCATAACCCTACGCTATATCCGGAAGTCGGCTGCAAGGGCGAATTGGCGAACGGCAGCCTCGAGGTATTGATGATAATATTATTGGTGATAATATGGCAAGCTTCTCCCGATCGTTCAAGCCGTCTTCGTATCTGTCTTCCATGAAAAGGCGGCCTCCGCCACCTGCAAGAACTATGTCGAACTCTTCCGTCGAAGCGTCACCTATGTCGTCGCCCGATATCCGGCAAGACGATATCGTCTTCTCTACGAGACCCTCGCCGAAGCTGGGCATGGACCATGCACAATTCCAACCAGTCAGAGCTTCCCCTAAGCCTAGACCTACCACAGGTGTGTTGTTGTCCTCTCTTGAACGGTCTTCTATTTTTCTTTTCTATTGTGTGAGATGGTCGCCAGCCTATCTTGGGCGTATCGTGGCTCGGAGATGTTCAAGATCAGTTGGGGATAGCAGTTGAATGCAAGATAGCATCTTCACATGGCATTGATTAGTAACAACGCCGTATTACCCCCTGCTTTGTTCGTTTGTCTCCTCTGCCCCTCCGCTGGGCAGGTTTCCGGGCTGCCGGACGGTGAAGATTGCCCATTTCCAACGTGTGACCGCCAGTTAAAGACGGTGGTTGGACAGCGTCTAGACAGCGCCTAGCAAGCCGCTAATGCTCTCCACTACAAGACCCCGGAGCCCAAGGCGGGGTGCATTTCAGGGATACCCTTTAACCTACTTTGGGCTTTGGGCATTCCTTTGGGTCTCTGGGGTCTCTGGGGTCTTGTGGCCATTGACGAAGCGCCCTGAAGTGTTGCCGAATGCCCGTCGACGTCGACGGGGGCCGAGACATTGCGCCCCTCTCTATCTTCTCTCTATCTTTGCCCTTTTACTTTACCATCTTCTGCTTATTGCGTCATCGGCCTTACTAACGAAACAGAAACATCTCCGACAGATTTAGAAAGAAAAGATCCCCCGCTGTTTGACTCTCCAAGATCGACACCTGCAAGAACCAGGCCAATTGCAATTGAATTGCCTACCGCTAAGAAAGTCAACAGCGCTCCAGTTTACACACCACCCCCGCCGCTTTCCGCTCGCGGGGATCTTCCTGGGTATGTTTATCTTCCCTGAGTCGGCGGTGCGGATATGCCAGCTAATCTCCCCGTAGCGGATATTTCCCCTTACACGAGGAACAAAATCGTGTCTACCGTCCTCATCCCTTTGACCTGGATGCTTCGAAAGCCCGCATCAAATCTATCGAGCGCGCTGGCAGTTCGACCTCTCCGCCTACCGAGCCCACCATTTCCAACCAACCAGCCATGGGAGCCATGGGAGCCATATCGTCCGGAACCGTTCCCGCATCCATGCCGGAATACTCAACACGGCTTGCGCCGCCCAACGCTGCAAGCCTGCCGAAGTCTGATTTCGAATCCCCTTCTCATACTCCTGTTGCTAGTTACAACCCGACTGGAGGCCAAGACAACCCGCTACCGATGGGAAAATACTACCCATCCAACTACGTCAAGAGAAAGGAAGAGAAGCGAAGTCGACAACAATCGCAATTCCAACGTCCACCAACATCAACCCCTGTTTCCTCGGCAGTCTCTAAGTCCGAAATCCAAGTGCCCACGACCAGAGATATTCCAGCCATGACCCATTCACGGAATGAATCCGAGGCGAAGCGCAGACTACAGCAGTACCAACGCGATATGATCGCCCAAGCGACATTGGCTCTTAATGGGGGAAATATGACTGCTGCCACACTCAGCTCGCTGAGGACAATTGGCTTCGCGAGTATGTCAAACAACCCAAGCAAACCGAAACTGGTTCCCCTGGGATCGCCCGGGCCTGTCACGCCCATGGATCTAGAAGGTGCCGAAGACGGCTATTTGGGAGCACGGGGTCCGACGAACGCTCATGTCGAAGAGATTGCCCGAGCAATTGGAGCCGAAGAGGAACGAAAAAGACGAGAGGGTACCACGTCACCACCCGTTGAGCTGGGTCCTAGTACCTTCTAAGCCGTCTTGGTCTTATCCACGATAGAAAGCAGGTGCCTCTACTTTCGGACTTGCTGAAGTGGAATGCCTTCGGACTGAAGCACCTGCGCTATCGCTATGCTTCGGGCTCTTTAGGCCCTCTGGTAACTTCATACGGATGCTCGATTATAGCGATGTTCTCACTCAAACGATACCTTTTTTTTGTACCAGAAAGTTGCACCGAGCAGCCCGGATCTATATTTGGCGTTGCGTCTCTTCGCCATGTGGTCGTCTATTGTCACTATCTTTGACTCAGCCTTAGCACACGTGCTGGCGCGGCACTTCAGGCCGTGAATGTCTGTCTCTTTTGTCTTCACTATGATACCCGATATCCCCATCACAAAGACTGGACGATACGATTTGCATGCATGGGAATTCCGCACAGGCGTAGGGGGACAAGGGCGAATCGCGTCGTGGGGATTGGAATGTTATTCCGCTTCGGTCTCTGTTGTCATTGTATCGCATTGCTAGATTGGTTTTGCTTCGGACTCGTGTTTATAGACTTCGCTTCTTTTGCTTTCACCCGCTTCGGGGGCAGCTTCTCCCGAATAAGACGACTGTTTCATTCATATGTCATTATGAGAGATGGGAATAGGAACAAAAATGATCGAGGAGGGAGTGAGGGAGATTTGCAGAGATATGCTCTCTGGCCCCGGGTTCAACGGTGCAGTTGGAAGGCTACTAGCAGACTGATCGCTTAGCTTGTTGGAATGAGACACAAAAGAAAAAAATCATGTTCCTCCCTTGCTAGATGTGCCATATTTATTATCATTGGTATAAGATTTCCACTAAGTGATCTAATTACTTCAATTTCCAGGCATTTTTCACCAATGCCACCATTTTTCACCTAAGCATTATTTTTGCTAACTTGGGAAAGTCAACTTCCTAACTCTTCCAATTTCAATATCCACAGAGCCTCCCATTACCCCGTTAAACCTGGGGATGTAAAATGATGCCTCCATTTTCTCTTTGTTGGTAAATAGCTCATTTATCAACAACTTATGACTCGTATGGCACATATCGAGGCCGAGACGTCTACACGCGATCCCGGGGATGAATGCTCGAGCGCATTCATTCCCCGCCCTCTCAACCGTTCAAGCCGGGCTGCAGTAATTCGCCGGAAAACTGCCTTGGGCGCCGTCTAGCTCGCCAACCCACCAGTCCTGATCCGTGCCCGTCTTCTTGACTATCTTTATCCTGTCGCCCTCGCGGAAGGACAGGTCGCCCGAGCCTTGGCCGCTGAACGGGTACTGGGCGATCACGTATTCGGCGGGCCGGTTGGAGCTGATCTTCTTCGGCGGAGGCGGCGGCGGCTTCTTCTTCGCGCCGATGGAGAGCGCGCTCGCTGCTGTATTGAATGACGCGTTGGACGCCGTCGTCGATGCCGTCGAGGGTCTGCCAAAATAGTCGGACCGCGGCTGGGTTGAGCCGGGGGATATCGCCGGCGTCGGCGTGAGTGTCTGGCCCAGCCGGGAGGCCGTGGTGAAATCGGTGGGCGTGAGATTGTTGGCAAATGACGGTCTCGACTGGAGTCCGTTGCTTGCTTGCGATGACGCAATCGAGGTGGATGAGGGGATGCGGTTTGGTCGCGGGCCGGATGAAGGGGGCCCGGCATTGCCGTTGCTTATGAGCCCAGACGGCGTGCGGCGGAAACCATTCTCGCCGATAGAAGCGGTAGACGAAGTGGACGGTTTGCGCTCGTCGGTGTTACTGTTATTTGGCTCGTCGGGCAGCTTCATGGGCTGCCGCACGGCCTTGCCCGTCGCGATGCACGTTATCGACTCGACTTCGCGCTTGACGGGCTCGTAGTCGGACGACCACGCGGATATCACGCTTTCCATGGGCGGCGGCGGAGATGGGAAGTCGTAGTCCTGGCAGTAGTTGTGGAGAGTGGTATAATACAGCCCGAGCAGCCTGTTCTGAATCATAACCACTCCTGCTATAAGTGGCGGTATGATGTTGAAGATGGCTGTTACGAGGGGCGGCAACGTTTCCCTCAGATGCGAGTCTGCCATATTGAACTCCTATTATACGTGTTAGCCACTATTCCTTGTTGTACTATATTAAGGGGGAAACCCGTACGTCAGCTGTTCGCGCTACCTCATCCTCGGCCTTTGCGAGGGCTGCCTCTTCTTTGGGAGTTCGCCCGCCTTTCCTCTGCAGCTTATTGACCTTGTCTTGGCATTTCTCATAATCCAGCCTCTTGTTTTCGCGCTTCTTGATCGTCTTCCTCAAAGGAGCTATGAAGTCTCGAGCATCGGTGGCCGGTCTGATGATAGTCGATTCGATAACACCAACTTCCTCGAGCACTTCTGCTTTGAGATTGGAATACGCTTCTTTTAACCTCAGGGTGCGTTCGAGCTGGAGGTCCGGGGTGGGCGCAGAAGGCCTGCCGTGTCCGTCAGACGCGCCGACAATGGGATCCCAAAGGCCGTCAAATTCGTTGACCACGCCTAGCTGCGTCATAACTGTACTGATCCACGATTCGCGCCAGGACTTGGTATGGTCGATGATCTGGAAGTAACGAAGTTATTAGTATCAGCTGCACCTAGACGTGTACCGGCGCAGAAAAGAGTCTCGGCCTTTTTAGCCTCATACCTTAGCAAGAAGTTTATCCGCGTCCTCGTAATCGTTGAACAAGGCAGCAACGCGAGCATTGTCTCCGGGGCTTTTATGAAGCAGCTTCCCGAACGACCTCTGCATAGACTGCATGGCGGGCGAGTTACGGAGCTTCCTTTACAAATGTTGAGAGCTTGCTTGATACTTATTTCTACTAAGATCCGGTGCTCGGTGGCAGAAATTCAGAGATAGCACAATATCTAGTATGTGGGGTTGGCAACTTCAATGACCTGCATGGCGAGGAGCCTATACGTTTAGACACGGGCTCCTATCAGGTGAAGGAAGTAAGTTGGGTGGAGGGGCAGAGGGAAAGTATTAAACAGTTGTGGTACTTCGTACACGAGGAAGAGAAGGTAGGTGGATGGATTGACGGGAGGCAAAGTAAGTTAACAGAGCTGTGCCGCTGTGCCGTTATCTGCGTCAGAAGAACACGGGGGGCCCCTAGGCAAGCTGCATAAACACTGGCAGAAACAGGGTGCACAAGGCGAAGCGGAAGGGCTGAGAAGTGAGAGGGGGAATGGGAGCGAATGGACGTTCCGCCGCTTTACCAAGCTGCTGGGATTATAACTAACAGAAAAGGTTGGAGAGCTCGGTTCGTGGAAATCGAGACTTGCAGACGTAAAGAAAGGAGGCTATGCAGGACTTTGGCAGGATGCTACGATGTATCGGTCCGCTATTAATTGCTAGCGCTAGGTACTTAATATGAATAGGTTTGTTACATGTACACACGTAATGTGCATGGAGGAGGTTCTTGTACATGGAACCTTAGTGGAGGGGGTTCCTGCAGGATGACGACTGGAAAGCTAGGGGGACTGTTCAATTTAATCCTCAGTTTCATTCATCTCACCTCTCCGGAACTGGAAGCCTTTCCCTTTCCTTTAACTGAGTCGCTATAAGTAGAGAGTAGAGAGAAGATGTAACAAGCTAGCGAATGAAACTAAACCTAACAGCCTCACCGCTCTAAAGAGAAACAACTCGACGATAACGATAAGCACTCCGTATCGTAAATTTGCTACAGAAGTTGCAGTGAGATGCTCGTAATGAAACCGGTTTTTTCTATTTCACGATTATGTACTTAAGGGTGCAACCCTCAGCTCGTAAAGTTTTCGTTTACGTTATCATCTAAATACCGTTTAATGTACTTCTGGTTAACAGGTTGGGGTATGGCAGGCATTAATGGGCTGTTGAGGGGGAGGGGCAGAGTAGCACGTGCTAGCGCGCTATAGTGGGCTGGAACTTCTAAGTTCTACCATGCAGCCACGACACGCTTTTCGATGGTGGCGACGCGTTTAATTTGCCTCTGATTTTCTACCCAACCAGCATATCAACCACCAGAGGCGAGTGCTGATTTATCAGATTCCGCGCGAAATCAGCATCACGTATCAAAACACTATCAAATGTGCGGGCTGTTCTATGAGGAATAATGGCGACAGCGGTGCAGATTGTGCATAGCTCTGCTTCATCAAACCATCAACCGGCCCCACCCAGCACCGCGCCAGTTCTTGAATTCGTCTGCCTCTTCACACACGATCTGCGCCGCAAACAGAAAAGGTGGCAGGATGGACGGCTCAAGTATCATACTTTCAACAGGCGGATCATGGTTCATGATGAGCGCGGCAACTTCATTGGAGACACCCACTGGCGCGAAGACTGCGACTTCGACGAGGGCGAGGAGCTCGAACTTGAGAGAGGCGGGGTCGTGGTTCAGGTCGGCGAATGTACTGGAAGCCGGGATCAGGATCTCTCCGAACTCATAGATAAGAGAGCTCAAGAGAAAGCAGAACGCCAGGCCGCTGCTATGGCACGCCGGCAAGCCACACGTGCACCTGCTACACCAGCTGCCAACCCCCCTCACTTCCAGTTACGACACAAGCCTCTCCACCACTTGATAGGTACACCAACTGGGAAGCACGGGCGTGCTATAATACCTAAAGAATCGCCTTACGAAGAGAGGCAGAAGTTGGCTGTGACGCCGCAAAGTGACGCTGCTCGCCCTGCGAAACGGCGGAAACGAGAAGTATCCCCTCCAAGCAAAGGCGGCTACGCACGTGCCCTATTTGGTACGGCATTGACACTTTCCGGTGCGCCAGCAAGCACTCCATTGATTCGGAGTAGGCTTCCGAGATCACCATCTGTTCTTATAGACGATTCAACTCCTACGTCATCTAACCCGGCTCCGCATGAAAGCAAATCGGACCCTGCCCCCGAAGTGGTACGTTCGATAAATGCAGATCCTCTAAGGGAGAGACGCATAAATGCGCCTAGACCTCAGCTCTTGAAGAGCATACCCCGAGCATATCCATCAAACCAGGTCGCCGAACCAGGATCTCCGTCAGCTCCTATAGAGATCGAATCCATCTCTGACGATGATCGGAGCTCTGCTGCAGCCACTACAAAACCGGCGTTGAAACGGAAGGAGAAGACTAGTAGCCGTGCTAGAAATAATGATCTACTGCAACCCATATCGGCGAATAGACCAACTTCTCCCAAGCGCAAGGGCAGACTTGACTTATTTGGCGATGTGTCCTCGCTGGCCTCCTCGGGACGCAAGGAAGTCGGTGTGTCTGTGCCAACCCGTGGAGTTGAACCTTCAGCTCGAAACCAAGTTCGCTCTATAAAATCCAGCACTAAGTCGGCTGAGCTACCAAATCCCAAAATTGATGACGATGCAAATGAAGAACAACATATAAGTGAACCAAAGACGGAATTGCGGATTCGACAGAGGAAGAAGAGAGGCCTGTTAATGATGTCCGAGAGCCTGGATGTCGATAACTCGCCGACGTCGAGAAGAGTTAAGAGCCGACCCGATCGTCCAAGCCCATCCACATCATTTGAGGATACCACACTGGGAGACACGAGTACTGCTCTCGCTGGCATTGCTCTCGGCCAAGAAAAAGCTGTGGATAGCAATATTGGAGATCATGAGGAAGGTGGCGTGTCGCTACCTAAGTCAAGAAGAAAACAAAGCAAAGAAAGAAGAGAACGACAGCGAGAGGCTCCTATTATCGAGGATCCCGAACCTACGCTCGATGCTCCAAACCATCTCATTCAGGACGACTCCTCCAAAAACATTGCGTCTAGCCGCAAGCGCAGTAGAGCTACTGATAGACGGAAAAGATCGCCTAGTCCACCTCTTGAAGATCCTCTTTTATTCGAGCCTCCCGTACTGAATGATGCGCCCACTCCTCGCCTTGCTCGACTAGGTCGCAAGAGTGTACGTAGTAAGGAGGTCATCGGTTTCGCTTTCGACGAAGATGATTTTAGTAGCGCACCTCCGCCTAGTAAAAGTAGAAGCGCAATTAACAAACAAGATCATGTCACTACACAACCCCAAAACCAATCGACAGCGCACTCAGCTACACCAGCTACGAAACACCCAAACCTAACGAGGACAAACAGCGATCGAGCCGCGACATCAGATCGACTACCAGATCGTGCTCTAGCAGACAATGCAAAGAAAGCAGTTAATGATGCTATTATCGAGTCCGTCCATAACCTTCGTACAGCTGCATCTTATGTTGAACCAATCCAGCAAGATCGAGTACAGGAACAAACTGGTCCAGTGCCGGTTTCCGTAAACACGGAACCACACCCACAGGCTCGAATACCTGAAACCACCACAACTCTACAGCAGCTACCTAGCAAAAGAGTGGCCAATCCCGCGACTCGAGGCAAGAAGGCCGCTCAGCCGTCGGATGCTGCTGGACAGGTTCCGAAATGTCCTTTGCCACCAGAAGTGGCGGTGGGAAAGCCTTTGGAGAACAGCAAACCGAAACCCAAGCCAGGGAACCGGCCTGGAGAGAATATCACTTCACCGATGCCCGGTTTCTCAAGAGCAAACGGCGGTCCATGGAGCAGAGAAGCTTACGACTTATTGGAATCCGCTCGGCCGGGGTAAGACAATGTACAAACCAGCCTTTGCGGGTTCTCTACTCATGGGCAATTTTTGAAACGAGAGAATACCATTACTAGCTAAAGTTGCGCCTATCTATGTTGTGTGTGACAACCTGCGGCAGGGCTATGGGCATTTCGGGGAACCTGTACCTCCCAAGACTCGATCACAGTGGCCATAGGTAATTCGACGAAACTCACCCAGTCAAGCATATACCGAGATCTTTAGAAATCGTCCAATGCTTCACCTTGGACGATAAGTAGTATTGCTAATGTTCAAAGCTAAGAAAGAACCCCTGTTATGACATGCAGTGTGTGGGAAATAATTGCGAGTATGTGTTGAATTGGCAATGTTGACTCAAACTCAGATCAGATGAACGGCTTGCTACGTGTCAACCCGACCTTGGCCGCCTTGGTGCTCATCTTTTACAGTGCTCTTATAGCTACATACATACGAAGGTGGGGGTCTCGCCTGCATCTCTCATGGTGCAGGAAAAAAGCTCAGTTGGTCAATTTCCCCGCTCGAATAGGAATATCTCGTTCGTATTTCTCCCAAGCTCAATGAAGCCAGCGCCACAAGCCAGAAAGACAATCCATCTATATTCACCGAAAGTTCGGCAAGGAAATCTATTGTCCTGGATGGTCAACACTCGAATCCCGTGCCCTCTATCGCGTATAGGCCAGGGGCATAAGACAATCATCGATACGCGGTAGATATGATATACATAGAGGCCGGACGATGCAGACCATTCGTGGTTACGCTACTGTAAGTGACGTACTTAGCGACGCCCAATGGAGTGTCTGTTCAGCGAGTCCATGTGCCTACGCTTTGCGAGCGAGGCGGCTCTAGCAATGAAAAAAATTCTGCCCTCCAGTCAGCCTCAAGTCGGCACAGCCTGCGTTCTGCTACAGATGTAATTTTGCGGGCTTCTCAGTTAGCTAGCTACCCCTCGGACCCTCGACTACTTTCGTTCTGAGAACTTGAGCTTCCCATCCCCAACCTATTATTATACACATAGCCAACCCACCAACGAACCCGACCTTATCACGTTTCTGTCTATCCATTTGTTTATTCTTAGCAGTTCGCCCCTGTCGCCTTGCGCAATATTTTTTTCCACCTTGCCAGTTAGATCTAACGGTGATCTTCCCATTCTACAGGGCTGTCCACTCTTGGGTGACCCGGGAGGCAGCCATCTCGTCGTGTCGGCCTAGATAATGGCTTCTCAGGCTCGAGATCACAGGGCCTCGCTATCCCCATACACTCATTCTCGCTCTGATTCGCGCAGCTTTTCTATAAAAATCATTGTCGAGCCCACCCCTGAGAATCAACATGTTTATAATGATATCCGCCGGACTCATGAACGTCTGCAGCTGCAGACTCATCTCGCATCTCAGCAGAATCTAGTGCCTCCCTCGGCAGCCCCATCTACCAGCACCGCCCAGTCGCCGATAGACGAGCCTGTGACGCCGTCTACTCAGGATGCGACGTCTACTCAGGATACGACACCACAAAATCAAGGCCACGATCATCAGGACCACCAAGATCTACCGAGACGGCCCCGAGGGAGAAGGAAGGGACCACTTCAATCCGATACAAGATTGAGGACTGCAGTCAAGCGAAAGCTCAAACTCGCCTGCCCACATCACCGTGCTAAGAAGACAACAGTAAGTCTATAAACAACACTGCATTAGTATCATTGCTGTTGCTAAATGTATGGGCTAGTGCAATTGTCATGACTTTAGCAAGCTAGAGGAAGGCTATCAGGCCTTTCTACAACAGCTATCTACGAGTCGCACGAGGTCGCATGACAGTAATGACATCTCGCCGCGCACGCCTCTAGAAAGGACGTCATCCAACCGTGAAATGTTCGGCATCGGCGGCGGCGCTACGATGGACCAAGAAACCTTCCCGAACGACGGTGACATATTGCAATCTGCGGCTGGCGACGATGAACACGTCGTCCGCTCGGACGTGCAGCAGATAGTGAGCGGATTCGATGCCGACCTGATGCTCCTAGATACGGCAATGTTGCAAGCCTCGGGACATGCATACCACCCAGGTAATGATATCGGAACACCATCGCCAAGGAGCTATACGCAAGAGGACCTGCTCGAGATTGGCAGTCAGATTCGAGGATATCCAAACAGGTGGCATTGTAGTTTCAAGGGCGACGTGGAGTCGCTGTTAGAAACTTCATCCAAAAAATGCGAATTTTCAGGGAAATTGAATGATCTAAGTAACCACTTTCGGACAGAACATCACCCTTTCCAAGACGCATTTCCTCGTTTCTGGTACGTGTGTGTCGATTGTAGTGCCAGGGTCCAACCTCAAACCGACACCGAGCCGCCGCCGCTACAGTGTGTCACGGATGGCTGCTTCGATCCAGTCTTTGAGAGGTGCTATTTTGGTTCTACGAGAACCGAGTCAATAGCTGAATCGATCCCTGGCCTCACACAATCGAGTTCCTCTGAAGCTGCATGGTCGTCCTATCTTTCTCCGGGTGGGGGCCCATCACAGCTAAGGAGAGGCTCAAGCGGTGCGTTTAACTTGATCTTTGGCGCTGGCAGTCCGCACGAGGGTGCGAGCTTCTATAACGCCAAGTGGGACACGAGCAGCAATCCATATGACCAATTGTCTGAGTGCGGCTGCTATCCCGGGGATTGTCTTCGCTCACCCGCTCGAAGAAATGGTGTTGAGCGTCACCCATCGGATCCAATAACGAAGCTGTACCATGATGTCAGGCTAACAAACTGTTCCCATCGCCGATGCCCTATACGCCTATTATCGTACGTCAAGTTGTCGATCGGCCATCTGCTTTCCATCATACTACCCCTCCTGGTAACCAAAATGATCCAAGAAAATGATGACCTTTTCGAGTCTCACCCACCATCTTCTCGCACACTTGATTCCGACACAATCAATTGGTGGCCGCTGGTGTTACTTTGTTTTGGTTTCATGGCGACGTGGACTCTAAAAGACCAACGGACAAGGTCCCGGTCTACCGATAAGGTTGGCGAAATTCAAAATCCCCTCTCGATGCGCGACAGATTCTAATGATGTGGCAGTCCGACGGTGGTACTCCTGATCGTAGACTTCCTCGAAACCACACCGTCGCTGACGCTTCGATATGGTGTTGTCTAAGCAGCCTAATATGCGCATGAAATCAGCATAACTTATCGGGATCACCATCATCTTCTGGTGCTCATCTGTCTTTGGCAACAGAGAGACAGGATCTACTTTCTGTTTACATTGGTATATATTGGTGGAACTTGGGTTGGCAGTCTGCTTTTGCATGTTTAGTATTGATACCCCTTCTCATTTCCTGGGTGCCGCGACGGATAATCTAGCACGTGTTTGATGTTTGGATGAAGTAATGACATCCTGTGATGGGAACTAGGACATGGTTTTACGAGCAGACGTCTTTTCCCATTAATGACATGTACGGGCATATATATACACATGTAGTAAACACTTAACCTAGGACTTTGGACGGGACGCTAATAAATCTTGGAGGGCGCCATCATAAACCCCCCCCCCCCCCCCCCGCTAAAAGCCGAATGGCCTTCTGCTAATTCCTACCTAGGTAGGTAGGCTTACTGGCCTCATGTACCTCCCTTGCCTCATTCTTGCCTCAAGTATTTACATCTAGAGATTGGGTATAGGCAGACAGCACAATGAAGAGGAATATCACTACGTCTACTCATTCCCCTCAGACACCACTATCACATACATGTATGGCACACGTCGAGGCAGATAGCAGAGCTCTGCTGAGTCATCGCAACTGCAAGCTTTTTCCTTTGCATGCTTATTGTCGCACATGGGCTGTCATGAGCTTTCGACCCCGCGCGATCTTTGAAAGATCTATTCCGTAGCGGGGGGTTTTCGGTTCAACCCCCCGTCTCGAACGCATACACGTAGGGGACATGCCCATACTGTAAGAAAAAGAAAAAGAGAGGGAACACGTCTTGGGGTCAAATTGAACGAGTTTGGACACTCTCCGAGATGTCGGTACAGGCCAATCAAGTATCGTACCTTTCCTGGAATGTCGCCTATAATCGTCTCGTGTCTAACTACAGTAGTGCGTGCATTAAGTAGATGCTTAGATGCTGTAGAGTTTTGATGAAACCAAGGATTGTGAGATTGGCCAATTCTCGGCGGGTGAGTCAAAGGGAAACCTATACCTATTTCGTCTGGCCGATGTATGCCTTACGCAATACTTGTCCATCTCGAGCCGCAATGGGACCATGACTTTACAGTGTTAACATCTGCATACGACCCCCAGCTAAGTACTAGCACTTTCTAAGTTCAAATACTTGAATGTTGGGGTCGGTAGGAGTACTCGTACCCGCCGAGACGCCATGATGATTGGCCAACCTTGCGGACTTCGTCCTCGCCGTGGTGGGTCTCGCGACCCTGCTCCGCCCTTCTTATTGTCGATGAATTGAGGCTTTGCACTTCGCTGCGGTATACCGAAGCCTGTCACGTCGGAGTGAAATATCATCCTCTGACTCCCGCCCGAGCTTCCCAAACCTTCCTTCCCTTTCTTCTTTTCTCTTCTATCTGTGGTAAATCATACTATCAATCTTCATTTCGAAGATCCTCACTCACTTTGCCTTAGACCCCTGAGCCAGGCCATCGTCAACCTAGGTGACCTGACTTCAGTTGGTCTCTCCATCCCCCCATCCCACCCATCTTGCCAATATCCACGCCCCCAGTGTTGATAGCTGACATCCGCATCCACATCCACGACCACTAGTCTCTCTAACCCCGGATATACTCTATATTACCGTAATTGTATTATACTATTCGCCAATTCGAAGTATCAATCCCGAGTTGGCGAACCATCTGTGCTTACGGTGCTTATCGGCCACTATCCGTCCGCCTGAATCAGCCACGGCAGTAATCCGTCCAACGTGTATCGTAACAACCACCCTAAAGCGACCACCACGAACATCATCAAAATGTCTTACATGTCGCGCAACAACTCTTCTACGGCCCACGTGGGTTTCTCCGTCCATCAGCCAGCGCTGGGCGCTGCTTTGCAGTTCTTCCCCGCCATGGGGACGAAACAACTGGACGAGATGATTAATGCTTACGTTCCCGGCAATAATTCTATCCAGGACAAGCGTGCCGAGGTTTCCATGGAATTTTATCAGCATGTCTGCCAAACGGGCGACATGTTCAAATTCTTCATGGTTTCCCCTTCTCCAGGCTCCACCACCGAGTCTCCCGCGAGTTCCATGGTCGATTCCGGCTACGCCTCTTCCACCTTCACATCCCCCATCATGTCCGAGAGCCAATGGACTCAGGGTAGCGGCTCTTCCTTCTCATCTACCGGATCCCACGCTCGCAGATCATCTCATCAAAAAGCGACTTCGCCTACGGACTTTTCCCATCTGCCTGGCATGAAAATCATGACTAGGGATGGAAAGGACGTCACTAACTCGGCTTCTCGCGGTTGCAAAACCAAGGAGCAACGTGATCACGCTCACCTGATGAGGGTTTTGAAGGCCTGCGAAGCCTGCCGGAAAAAGAAGGTTCGTTGCGACCCAAGCCATAAGAGGACGGCAGGCTCTTCGGGAGCCAGAACAACCAAGAAGGCGAAGAAGGCTGCTACCTCGGCGGCGCCCCCTGCAATAGCACCACAACCGGCCTCGGAACCTTTGGATCGGCACTTGTTCGACCCTATAGATCCTATATCTTCGTTCTCCTTCGACTCGACTATGCCCGAGTCATTCGTGGACCCCACCATGGAGTGGGATCAGTTCATCCAATACAACGAAGAGCCGAACAGCATGATTCCAGTCGATTACGACTTCCTCTACGACCCTGCAGGCTACTTCTCACCAACATCCAACTCACTATCCTACTCGCAACCGATCATGCCGGCCCAAACAATGGGCGCCGAGGGCGTTAGCGTCGCGGGAGTGAATGCGGGAGTATATGCAGGAGTAAACGCGGGCACCGCCGGCGCGGAATCCCAAGTACCACTACCGCCCTACCTCAACCCAGGCGGTGAGGCCGGCAACGACTATGCCGACTTCAATCTATACTCGCCTGGCTCCTCAAGTAGTGGCCTAGATGATGATCCTGCCCTAATCAAGGATCTCCCGGCGCCACCTCGTCCTGATTACAATGAATACCTGAGCCACCAAAGACTATATGATGGCGGCAGATACGAGACTCTAGCGGGCCATGATCGAGGCCTAGCCATAAATGCGCCACTAGACGAATCTAGGAACGCGGACGGACTGCTATCACTCTTCGCTCAAGAAGAGACGTTCTCGCCAGCCGCTCCGGATTCGCCCGAATACTATGGTGGCACATCTCACAGACCATCGCCAAGTGTTCCGACTGGAACAACTAGAACAAACTCGTCATCCCTCAGAATCTCACCCATCTCGTCCAATGGTACTGCACTAGACACCATGGAAAGTTCCTCGGCGGCATCATTGAAGCCTGGCTTTGGCCGCCGCTCTCAACCGTTTACTACAAGGGTGAGTCTCGTTGGAGTATATGAACGTGACCCTAAACTAAGACGATCGCAGAAATCGCAAACCTCCGACTACTCAATAACATTGCCCTCGAGGGCAGTCGATAGTAACCTAGCCAAGAATGGCCATGAAACCCCGTGCTCCTCACCAACCACTGTGCTGGCCATGAATGTCAAGCAAGTAAGAACATCCACAAGCCGAGGGTCCACGCCAGCCTCTTCTGCAGGACTTGACGTCTGGGATTCCGAACGTCCTATCCTCGCCACTGGCCATACCAGACCCGCCCTGACGAGCGTTGCTACCGCAAATGTTTTCAAGTCTGGAAACAATGCAAATGCTTTCGTGTCCGGGAACACCGTAAGAGCTCCCGTGACCGATACCGTAGTAAATGTTTCCGAGTCAGTCGCACCATTATCAAGGTCTAGCACAGCTGCTATGCGTTCTGGCATACTGTCTGCCGTTGCCGCTGTTCAATCGCTGGCAACTAGACTGGCTGTGTTTTCAGCACTGCTAGGCCTGGCTCTGGACTGGGCTCGTTTGAGAAACCCTGATTCTGCATCGCTTTGCCACGAAGGGCTTAGCCAGGCAGCTTCGGAAACAGCCCAAGCCATTCCTATCTTATCAGCGCCTCTGCTGCTGCTTTCTATTCTTACCGTCACGATCTTTAAACGACGGCTTCCCTTTCTCAGACGACTCCCCACGTCGACGACTGTGGACGACATGAAACCAGTCAGCCACGGACCATTTGGACGGATATCCAGTATCGCATCCAACGCCAGGAGAGAAGACTCCTTCCGACCTTTTAATGGGGCCAAGGGCATGATATCACGCCTGTCGCATACAACTCGACCTATCATCATCTAAGCACTCTCTGTCCAAGCACAGAGAGTGCCTTGAGCTTGCTGAGACCATCCTCGCGTCAACAGCTACGGTACCAGATTATACGGATGTACATCGCCCTGGTTGGCATCTCATTGCATTTACACCCACCAAAAAATACAAAAAGAAACCAAAAGCACAAGATACCCTTTGGACGAGTATCCGGTTACGGATATCATAGTGAGCTTCAGGCTCATGAGCAGGGGAATGCTCAGGTGGCTGAGGGTTGGCATAGTTAACGATCTTTGCGAGGCAGTGTCTCCCGCGCCTATTTAGATTAATATGACCCTTGCCTGCTTTTTATTTACTGCTGAGTTTTGATCATTCCTCTGTGAAATGATTCTATCGAGTTGATATGCATCCCTCATATGCTATGACTTAGGTAGTATCAATTTATTGCGTGTGCAGGTCATCAGGGAGTATTTCTATGCATCTTACCGTAATCGCATATCTATTCTAATTATTGCATGATGCTTATCAGATTCAGACGATAAGTCATAAATTGCACTGTGAAGATCAAACTTGGGGTTTTCTAGGCTTAGGTAAGTAACTCACTAGCATGTATTAGGTAATTATCTGCACTTAATGCAATTTGTAGAAAACTCTCAGCCGCCTTGCACCTCCATCTGGAAAACTGAAGACTAATTTTTATTTTATTTTATTTCATCCAGAATCTCCCCATATCTAGAGTCACTTGCAAACTTCTGCTCGCTTTTATTTATATACGAGCTATTTTCCCTCCTTTAGTTCGTCTCTGGTGGCCTCGCAATGTTCAAAGATAATAGACAGAGCTCAGTTGTAGATGCACCCTCATTTAAGACCCGGTAGATATCATCGCCGCATGCTCGTCGACGTCGTTATCTTTTGACTGACTTACACCTATTTGGGAGGTCAATGCAAGCTGCACCAAGGCTTATTAGTGGCCGGTCGGATTTGCTTGCCAGCTAGTGATTGGCAGCTTCTCTGGTCGTAGGTAGTTGCCTGAGGTAGAGGGGACGACTTCCTTATTTGTATGGGCAAGTGCCATCGAGGACGTTGATTAGCTTAAGTGAATATAAAACCGGTTGCCCCGTGAAGGCAAAAAGGGAAACAATGGCGGGACACAAAATTTCAGGTTACGCCGCGAACCTTTGGAAGGCCCTGTTTGCATCTTTCATCCAACTCTTTGCCCGAATCTTCCACGCCAAATCGAGCACAACTCATAAACCACAACCCTCCCATGCCCAAACCCAAACCCAGTCTCGGTCCCAGTCACAACCTCTGACCAACACCCTCAATCCTGATTCCCCTTCTTTATGTGCTTCGTCTGCAAGCGCGTCTAAACCCGCATCCGACCAACTACTTCTCGACCAACCCTTCCTAGACATCGAACAAGGCTTGGACTCTCAAGACGACACAATGGCGCCCAAGAAGCGTGGTCAGAAGCGACGTGGTGCAAAGGGCACCAACGAACCTAAGCCTGTCGGCCCTGGTACTTCGTCCACCGGCCCCTCAAACGGCACCGACACTACGGCTGGCCAATCCAATTCCTCTGCACCGCCGCGCCGAGCTTCTCAGGATTCCGTCTCGGCCCGTGCTACTCCTATTGCGAAGCAAGGTAACACCAAGGTCAACTCCAACTCTGAGCAGACCAACCACCAAAAGCCGACTGCATCTGACAAATCCGGTCGCAACCGTGGCCCGCAGCCCTCTACCGACGACAGAAAGGAGAATGCTGCCCCTACCAAGACTACTCCCGCTGTCTCCCAATCCCAGTCGCCCGCGCTGAAGCCCCTCGCAGCAGAGCATGATCAGACTCAGAAGACGGGTACCCGCAGCCTGCCCGCCTCCAAGGCACCCCATTCTTCTGGCAAGCCTGAGATGACAGAGAACATGCCGCTAAGTGAGCAGGCCATGCAGCACGTCAGTGCTAGTGTCGACCGTCTCAGTCTGGATGACGTGGTTCCCACCCAGCAGCCTACCGAGCTGAAGTCCGCTGTCGCGACGACACCCGCTAAGCTTCCGATGCCTGTTGTTGTTGCAATGCCTTACAGCGACCGTATCGGAACTAACTCCGCGAAGCCCACCCTTTTGCCGGCTTCCCACCTCCCTGGATTGTTCGAACCCAAGACAGAAGAGGAGCGCATCAAGAGAGAGTATCATCTCCAGTACATGCGCGAGGCACTTGCTATGGTAAGTCACATTTCTCTCTTGTTATCCTTGGTCTTTTCCTTCTTTCACAGTTCAAGGGGAAGTAGCCTCTAGCGAGCTAAACTGCCTGCCAATGATTTACTGATTCGATATTGATTACTTGGTCATATCCCTTCTACAACAACTTCACATTACTGCTTATCTACTTGGACAGCTATACTGATTAATCATTAGGGCGCTTCCGCTCTGAGCACCAACGAGACACCTGTCGGTTGTGTCCTGGTGTATCACGGAAAGATTATTGCCAAAGGAATGAACGCGACCAATATCACTCGCAACGGTACTCGCCATGCCGAATTCATGGCTATATCCGCCCTGCTTTCCCAGAAGGATTCGTGTGGTGCTAAGCATGTCAACATCAATCCTGACCTGAACCACCCCTGCTGGGGAGATGTAGACCCGAGCGATGGCCACGTTTATCCCTACGGCCAGAAGCTTCACCCGGCCCCAGTAGTTGATCGCTCCATCCTCTCCGAGTGCGTTCTCTATGTCACAGTTGAGCCCTGTGTCATGTGTGCTTCCCTTCTTCGACAGTTGGGAATCAAGAAGGTTTACTTCGGCGCTGTCAACGACAAGTTTGGTGGAACAGGAGGCGTCTTCAAGATCCACATGAACTCCAAACCCGTGCCCAAGCCGGAAGACCGACCCTATCAGAACGGATATGGTCCCCCTAACCTTGCACATGTGATCAAGGGTAGACCGACACTTGTTCCGCGCGAGTGGGAAGACGGCGATGGTGGTAACATTGAAGACGGTTACGCGGTCGAGGGAGGCTATCTCCGGGACGATGCAGTCTCCCTACTTCGACGCTTCTACGTCCAGGAGAATGGTCGAGGTATGTATTCCCTAATTCATCATGGATACCCGTATCTTCAGCTAACCGTTGTTCCCTAGCTCCGCAACCTCGCAAGAAGGAAGGCAGAGCTGCTCGCTTGTATGCCAACGAGCAGCTGAAGAACACTGGCAGCGGATCCGATCTCTCAGATTCCGGTACTTTCCAGGACGCATCGCCGGTAAACTTTGAGGGGCCCATGGGCCCTACAGACGACGGTGAGGACACGGGGGTGGTTAATGGCGTCACAGCTACGCTATAGCCGTCTAAGCTAGTTGCCCGTCCATCTCTATATGTTGTCCACGACCCTTACGAAGACAATACGCATACCCTGTACTACTACTATGACGATAGATTTGCATCAATTCCCACGAGTTGCATGGTTGGGATGGAATAATCCCCCTCGGAGTTTTCGGTTTCGCATCTTCCTCGTGGCCACGGAAGAAATACCACTGGTGAGACAGCATGATAATGAGATGAGAATGCGGGGAGGTTGAGGGTCACTAGCAGATCCTCGGAGTAGCACCAGTACCTTCATAGGTAGATAAATGCGTTGATTTGCATGCCTAATTGATACATGTTTCCCAAGTCTGGTGGTTCATACCAGCCTGATTTGAGGCCATCTCTTCTGTGACTCTTACTACGTGCTTAGACATATATAGGCCTGCTGTGGTAATGGGGCACAGGTACATGAGGCGATGACTCGATAATAGCCAAGGGATTCGTTTATGCACACCCACTCATTTGCAGGCTTATATTACTAACCCAACACACCTCCCCTGACTTCTGGCCCCCATTCTCGCTGGTCGGTGCTGAGGCCGTCGCGGCGTTTTCGGGAGCTATATGTGGGTGTCTACCTAGGTAGGCATCTCCTTCTCTTGGTTTTAGTATGGTAAGAGATCGATAGAGAAGTGTGCAAGTCTTGTAGCAGGAAGGATAGCGATTCTGCGACGGGGAAGTAGGGGATATCCTTGGCTGCCTTAACATATCCAGTATCGATCAGCACGGTGGTAGAGGAGTGGGGGTGGAAAGGGCCACTATCAAGGCGTCTAGGTATTGCTTCTTCTTAGGTTTTATGTGGGTGGCGCCTTGGACAGCAGGTTCGTCCGTGCTGCCTGGGGGCCAAGGGGCATGTACCTATTCAGCACCTCCGGTAACGGGCCACTACCGTTATGCTCACCAGTTTATTGACAGGTATACACGCGAGTGGCCTACTGTATCGCACTGTAGATCCCTCCATTGCATAGCATGGGTGCGATGTCCATATCCACTGTTCAGTATCTCACCAACATCCAATCCCTATCTTGATTCATGTTTATCAAAACTGCTTTATCGTCGAGAATGATGGCGTTGTAGGTAGGTAGCTTTCGCATTTAGCGGCTACTTACCTTACTGCAGCCAAGTATGCCCCGGTCACATGGAGATGGTGAATACTTTACTAGATACTCCAGGAAAGAAAACATATTGGGAACTTTGGATAGGCACCTACCTGTTAACCGTTCATAATAAGAACCGGCCAATTGAATTATCGACGACTTCGTGTTTAAGGGGAGGTTTGGGTGTTTCATTATTTATATGGCTATGGCTATGGCTATGGCTATGGCTATGGCGGACATATGGCGTTACCGTCACGGTCACATCCCTGCTAAAGCCCGATGATTCCCCTAACCGATCAACTTTTGACACTGGCGTGGTCGAGCCACAGCACCTCACCTCTGGCAATTTGCTACATCGCTGATAACCATCTCACGCCGGCCCCAGAATGAGACCAGTCCGAGTAGGCGACAGGTGCAATTTTGGCGGGCTGCGACTCTAAGAACTGACCAGTGTTCACTGTGAGACATGGTATTTTCATCATTCAGAAATGACACCCTGCTATATGTCCGACTAGACCTGAGTTGAGGTGCTAAGTAGAACAGGAAATGCATGGTAGATAGGATCAAATCCAGATATCGACTAATACTGGCAGATTCATTCCGGCGGGTCAATTACATTGCCGATTGACTATCAAGATAGACCTCTACGGCTAGTAACTTGGAAATGTGATCCCCTAGGAACTTCTACCTATATGTTATCTCCGTCCCTTTCGCTCCGTATGGCCAATACCCCTCGTCCAGTGTACGAAAGTTGCCAGATCATTGCCATACAGCATCGCCACCCATGGGCATCTGCTTGCTACCGGTCCAGGATTTCCTCAAGGTGCAGTTGTTATGCCGAATGCCAAGCCTTCCGACACCATGGTCGAACTATCTCCGGACTCATGTACACATGAGAAAGATTCCGTTGATCGAGGTGATCAAATCGGGGCTTATTTCGGTCGAGATGGCTAGGTGGCAGGTAGTGTATACGCATTGTTGGTGTCCATGACCATCAGAATCACACTTAGTAGCAATCAATAGCTGTCAGTCACATCAAAGAGGCCGAGAAACGTCTGAACATAGCTCCTACCTGGCATATACTATATACCAATTCACGTAGCTACCGATAGGCCCCAGATAGCAGTATTTCCAAATGGTATGATGCGCATATATGTCGCCTACTTGTCTTGCCATCTTGCCTCAGGCTTGGGCTATGTCCAAATTTTGCTTTATCCTCGCTCTTGCTAAGTCTTGTATATCTTACAATGTCCTGACGTAACTTCCGGTATGATTAGCTGCATCATAGCCGATAATCAGCTCGGGGAGAGTCCTGCTTCTAAGTGTCTTTTCTTCACGACTTCGGGTGTCTTCTTTCGTCGCTATGGCATGTATTATGCTGGAATGGGGTTTTGGTACTTTTGGATGTTAGTTTTAGTTTGAAGATCTGGTCAATTAGGAAAGCATGGGACCTACTTGGAAATGAAAGCGAGTGGATGGCTGCTCATTTGGCCCAAATTGAGATGAAGATTCTCGCATCTCTTTTCTCGAGTGGGAGAAGGAGACGTGACATATCTTAGTAGCTATCCCTCACAGAAAATGGGCCAACCACGGCAGACATCATCCGGGGGGTGTCTAGGAATTCGACTAATACTGGCATAATTCGCTGATGGGAAGTATTGACCATTTCTTCTGAGTGAGCGGATGGACCTTCGCGGTCTCGCTCTGACGGGTCATTTCCGCCTCACCAGCGCCCGAAAATGTTACGAAGCCAGTAAATGGAATCAAGGAGGCTAGTATCGGTCTAGGCTAAGCGGCAAACCTACATGACAACTCGAGATCCCGGATTCTCTGAGTACTACTGAAACCCAAGGAAGTCTTCACTGAAGGGGCCTCCTCAGCAACATAGGCCTAAGCACTTACCCCACTATCCACGAGATTGTCTGTTTGATGCAAAGCTGACGCATACGCAAACAGATTTCTCACCATCAAGATCCTTAGAGTCATCCGAACGATCCTCAATAGTAACCTACCTCAATACAGGCCCTCGTCATTCCTCAAACCTACATAACTTGCCCCGACCTGGAGAAATTCTCTAGTCCCCTATTGCGGCAATTGCTAACGCCCCTGGAGTATCTAGATGCAACTCACGATGGGTAACTCGATGGTGGAAACCTGATATGAGAGTAGTTTAGATAGCTTCGCACCGGATCTACCCCATGGCGATGTCAATGTTCCTGTCTCAAATTCAGGATATCCGTCGGGATATAGGAGGTAGGACTTAGAAGAGTATCCCGGCCCGCTCTGCTTCAAGTCGGGAATGCAGAAGCGCGCAAGAAGAGCCGGAGGAAATATTAATTAGGCAGCATTCGAACAGTGTCAACATGAGGTTCCTCCGGTTTGATTGGTAGCACACAAATCCAATGATGGTAGGAATGGGGTCGCTCGATAGGTGGTGGAGTCCAAGGTATGCAAGGCAAAGATGATACAAATATGCCAAGGGACTTTTATAATAAACTCTGTATCGAACTCGTTGATATTCGCGATGAGACCAAATATTCGGCAGGGTGTTAGGCTATTGCTTGCCCCTGACGGTGGCTTTGTTGAGGTCACGTCGGAGGAAGCGGCACTATTAGACATTTCCGGGATCTACGCCCTCAACTCACTAAATCAGCGCAAGGGGTCTCCCTAAGATGACACTCGGCTCGTACTCATCACCACAACGATATTCCATCGGCTTCGGCGCGGATAATCCAAATATCACTCACCGCGGATATCACCGACCACCGATTGAATATCTCGTCGCGCGTGCCCGACCACTGCCTTCGAGTGACATGCCGGCCTGCATCTTATCGAGAGGTGTCGCCCTGTATCCTCCACTCCCCGCCCCGGGACGATCTGGGATGATGGCTGATGGAGATTAGCAAGAAAAAATTGAGGTATGGCCTACAAGTAACGTGGAGATGTGGTCGTTCCCAGGGCTCCGCGATCGCTCACTACCGTAAGGTGGTATATTGAGTCCCCGCCCCCGGAATGATCTGTATAGGTACGCAAGAGCAGTAGATCGATAAATACCTAATATAATAAGCACGGAGAACTATCCACCCCCGTATAGAGCACGTAGACACCCCGTGATTTGGCTATCTCGCCTTGTTCTGTCTTGGCTACTCCCAAAGATAAGTCATCATCATCTTCCTCCTTGGGGATGGCCGAATTACAGATTGAGTCTATGGTCTTCATCATGGTTTGGGGCATATCGTTAAGCACACAAGGTTGGTGTCTGAGGTTAGGGGCGGCGAGACTACGGGGGGCTATTTAGTTAAAGGCTAGGTTTGGGTCAGCCGAAGCAGGACGGGGCATGGATGGCATGATGAAGTCAGAGAAGTCGGGTTGAGAAGTGAATACGGAGGGATATGGGATATGGAGGCGTCGGACTATGTAATCGGAAGAAGCTGAGTGGCCCGGTCAAGCATATGTGCAGGTTGCAGGTGGTTAGATGGGCATTCGGTGTCATCTGCGCAAAGGAGATAAACGAGCGTGCCCAAGGCCCAAGGGTTAAGGGTTAAGGGCATCGGTAAACGACGTATGTACGTGTGCAGTGTGCACATGTCGACGTATCAACGTATCGACTTACCCCCCAGCCTTGGAAAAGTATTTATTTCAACGTGTAATTTGGTAGCGGCACGCTCCTCTCTCCCCGATTATCCAATTTTGGTCCAATCCAATTCACTGCTTCCCCTCTCTCCCTTCTTTTTTTCCTCTTCCTTTCAACTCCAGCAAACTTCATCGACCTCAACATCCAAACCTCCACTCTCCTAACCAGGTTTTGCAACTGACCAACTTTACAACGCTCGACGACGCTAGCAACTAGGAAAAGAACACACTTTTCAAACAAAACCGCGCGCACACCACAGGTATAGTTTTCCCACCTTTCTTTCCTTCACCATAAATATCTTGTCCCCTCTTTCTCATTACTTTTCCACCTTCCACCTTTCTCCATCAACTCATCACCGCATCACCGCATCACCGCATCAACGACACTATTCCATGCGGATCCCCTTTTTACTCAAAACTGCACCGCATATATAAATAACTTGATATTGATACTCTACTCTACTCTAGCATCGCCAAGTTGCTTCTTCTCTACTGTCTCCGCACTGGTTCCCTCAAGTCATATCGGTCCCAGACTACCATTGATCGCCTGCATCTCAAAGCTAAGACCTGTCCAGACCGCAGGGAGGATAGGTTAGGTACAAGCCCGGTCGCGTTTGTAGGACGGACCCTCGAACAAGGTTAGTCCAGTGGTCGTCCATTGGCCGAGAGAATTACCCTTTTAATCTTTCTATTCCCACTCCCCATTGTACCCCCCGCCCCCAATCCACCAATCCACCAATCGCACCATTCACCGTTCACCATTTAGTTACTAAACCCACAACATCCATTCACCATTCACATACAACCCAAGACTTACTCACCTACATCCTTCCACTTCACCTTGATATACCCCCATACTATTCTCACCTCACCCACCCATCTGCACAAAACAACAAAAGACTAACGCGTTGCTTTGCATTGACTATAGCAATTCACTTTGCAAACTACCAACATCGCCAACCTGGCTTCACTACCTGAGCCGCTGTCGCGTCCGACAGACAACATGGAGTCTCTGCTACCCATGTCGCCTGCGCGCGCCCTTTCGTCCGAGGCCAGCATTGCTGCCTCGACCTTTTCACAAACCGCGTCTTTATCGTCCACTCCTCCCACCACCGTCGCAGATGAGTCTGATGCTCTGGATGTTGACGCAAGCATTGAAATTGGCGACTCTATTGTCGCGTCTACTAAGCCCGCCGAACCTGAGCACCAAACCCCCACTGAGCCGCAACAAGTTACTGAAGCGGCTGTTCCTCAGCAACCTACTAAACAGTCACCTCCCGCTCCCGTAACCCCCGCCTCGACGCGATCCCGCCGAAATCTCCCCGCTCCTGTCTACAACCTGGCACAATTGGCTGGAACCGCGGGTCACGGAAAGCGACGAGCAAAGGGAGACATAGTCTCCAATCGCAGACGAGGAAGCGCTGCCAACCAGGCAGCGCAAGTTGCGAACGCAGCGAACGCAAAAGTTGAGGACGCGACTACGAACACCGGTGGGGTCGAGCCCAACACTAGCCCTGCACGCGACGAGGTCTCCAAGACAAAGGAATCGACCCCTTCCAAGCGCACCGGGACGCGTTTTTCGCGTCAAGAGAAGCCAGAGACCCCGACAAAGAAACAGCAAGGAATCTCTAAGAAGAGAAGCAGAGAAGATGTTGAGGATGGTGTCTCCGAAGTGAAGCTTCCCCGGGAATTACGACGCTTGCAAGACACGGACGAGTTCCGAAAGATCGAGAAACCCGACACTATTACAACGGTCTGGGCGAATGGCAAGTACGTGGCGGACCCGGAGGCGGGCCCATCTAGGAAGAGAGTAAAAACTGCTGCTCCTGCACCGGAGGTCGCTGCGCCTGAGCCAGAACCTGCACCCGCTCCTAAGAGACGAGTCAAGAAGTGGCTTGATCGCGGCTTGTATGCTGGCCAAGCCACACCTAGTGACCCTTTCAGTGGTCTCACTACCGCGGAGAAGAGAGAAGTAACCAAGTTTCCGGAACTCGCATCGATTGGCGAAGTCAACAACACACTCCCGCTACCTATATTTAGTGGCATGCGGACCCTCATACAAGGCCGCGATTTCAAACTTCCCTTCGACATCTGCAACCCTCTCCCGCCTGGACAGCCGAAGCCTGATGAGTTTCGAAAAATCACCAAGAGTGAGTTGATTTTTTTTTCTCTTACAAGTTTTTGATTTTGCTTTGCTCACTTCATTTTGATCACTTCATGCTAACTTATATCTAGATCGATTCGTTGGTGAATCGGCAGCATACTGGAAGAAGAACCCACACTTCGGAGACTATCAATCCAAGTGTGTATGCACCAAAGAGGATGGCTGTGGTGAGAGCTGTCAAAACCGGATCATGCTGTATGAGTGTGATGAGACCAACTGTAACGTTGGCCCCGAGCTATGCCAAAACCGTGCTTTCGCCAAGCTGCAGGAGCGCACCAAGGCAGGTGGAAAGTACCGAGTTGGTGTTGAGGTGATCAAGACTGATGATCGTGGATATGGCATCCGAGCCAACCGATGCTTTGAGCCCAACCAGATCATCATGGAGTATACGGGTGAGATTATCACAGAAGAAGAGTGTGATCGCCGGATGAATGAGAAGTACAAAGACAACAAGGTAAGATGCTGGATGAAAGATCACATCTGAGTATTTCTGAGACCACTGCTAACAAAACTAGTGCTATTACTTGATGTCATTCGATCAGAACATGATCATCGACGCAACGACCGGTAGTATCGCTCGTTTCGTTAACCATTCGTGTTCGCCTAACTGCCGGATGATTAAATGGATCGTCTCAGGGCAACCTCGAATGGCGCTCTTCGCCGGTGACCGTCCTATCATGACGGGCGAAGAGCTGACGTACGACTACAACTTTGACCCTTTCAGCGCTAAGAACGTACAGAAGTGCTTGTGTGGTAGTCCGAACTGTCGCGGGGTTCTCGGACCCAAGCCCAAGGAGGTCAAACCTCCGAAGCCCGCCAAGAATACCCTGACGGAAACCGTCAAGAAGGGAGTGAAGGCCGGCAAGAGAAAGCTGAAAGATGCTTTCGATTCCATCGAAGACGGCCCTGCTAAGAAGCAGCGAGTCATCAAAGCTGCGAAAGGAGCAGCTAAAGGAGCAGCAGCGGCACTCAAGCGCGGTGTATCGACTATTTCCGCAGGTACTAAGGCTGTCCTGGGAACCAAGTCATCTACTGTGAGGAAGTCTAAGGTTATGGTTAAGACCTATAGCAAGACGAAACTCCCCGCGAAGCGACCCGCTACTATTCGAACTAGTCCCCGGAAGCCCACTGCACGCCAGTCTGGTTCTACGATCATCGCGGCAGGTACGGAAGATAGAGATCCGTATGAAGCCGACTCTAACTAATGAGCTTCGCTCGGCGCCTCCTCTGATATTGAGGATACTGACGCATAATTGTCGACACTCTGTCTTACTACAAACCGGCGACTCGAAAACCAAGCCCATCACCCTCTCCCATCGCAGATATAACATTCGAATCATCATATCCCCCGAAATTTCGACCACTAGCTGGAAAAGAGCTGAGTTCTCTTACCATCATGAATACTGGCATGCAAAGGATCATCGATCTTGCTACTATTAATTGCACATCGAGTCGACCACTACGGATTCCATTACGAATCCCACTACGAATTTTTGAAATTCCATCATCGATCGACAACCGCAGATTCTATTCCGTCTAAGAATCACGTATAAATTCACCACTTCGACATTGATGTTTCAACGCCATCAATACTCTTCTCCTTTCCACAACATGGCCCCCACTTAAATCTCTACATTGCGAGATTTTCCTCCCCCGGATTCCGTATAACCCGACTTCTTGCCTATTTTTCGACATCCTAGGGACTATGAAAGGATCTCAAAGATCCCGGTTGCGAGGTCTGAAGACATAGAGGCCTTTTCCCCGTCGTGTATAGTACTCGTCATTGGCATCAGGACACGGGCGTTAGGCGTTCGAAGGGTCACATTTTAGAAAACGCATACGGAAGAGATGCTAATCGGGAAGCGGTGTCTGAGGTGGTGAACTGGCCTGGCGAGGCCATTTTGTGATTTTGTACTGCTACTGAATTAACAACGGAACGCTGATTTGACACTGCAATGGCTCTTTGACTTGGCCTAGTTTTCTTTTGATGAGTGATGAGATTGAATCCATGGTCCCTATGCGCGTGTGTATGTATTCTAGAATAAGTGACGTAGGAAGTTCTCAAGTCGGCGTTTCCGAAACACATACCGTCAGTAAGACTGTCAGTTCGAGACCTACTGGGCACCAACCGAAGATAAGGCAAAATGAGAAAATACGGCATGCTACTCTACCCGCTCAACGGTTGGAAAATCTCCATCAACTGAGGTATCATAAATATTACTTAATCGCTTATGGTTTTATACTGCAAAGCCGATCGTTTCACTGATAGTTGGATCAGGGGCTGGGTGAGAACAATTTGACTGATCACGATGCTTTGTCAGCATATAAAATAAGGGGGGGATGACATTTTTGTTATGTGAACCTCCTCGACAGTTGATTATCACATACCCCATCAATATAGCTCTAACTTGACTTGGCATCACTTGACATCAGAATGCGTAGCATAATGCGTATACACGATAGACACCGGCTGAAATGCCACGCGTTCAACCCACTAAGCCAAGACCCAAGACGACAACGATAGTGCTGATGACTCGTCTTTCCCGGCAGGGAGCTTTTTCAGTTTTAGAGGCAAAAACGTGTCTACGGAGTTGACGGCGGTAACAATAGCATTACTATGGAAGCGGTCTAGAATCTTGGCCTTATTGATCCGCATTGTTTGCACGTTGGCAACACGTATAAGAAACGTACACCAAGTAGGTAGAACGGGCTTGCGTATATGTTTTGAGGCTGTGCATGGTCAAATGGCCTCTGTCCACCCTTCGCCCACGGAAGAGAGAGTGAGAAGAAAAAAAGGCCCGACAATCTCCCGCGCGGGTTTGTTCCTTGTTGCTTGAGTAGAGTAGGTGTCACGTTCGAGTCCAATGTGGCGGAGTATAAGGATAGGTCGGATGGGTGTTGGAAAATCCCTATGTGCATACATATGCATATAGACCTGTCAATTCTCAGGCAGGCTGCATATGTCATACATCCAGAAATCGCATACTATTCTCTTAGAGAAATAGGGGACTGATGCCTGACAGTTCAGGGTTGGGATATCTAATGTAATACTGCAGCGTGCATAGTGGGGTTGCCTCATAACATAACTTACATGTACCCTACATATTCCCTTGATACCCCTACATCCCTATCGCATTGTATGTCCAGATAATGTTTAATCGTATTCGAAAACGGAAATTAAGGATTCGTTTAAGCTTCTAACTGCCTCTTCAGCCTGCCGAATACCACATTTGTTTCTCGCCTTTCAAGTCTCTTTCGCCCTCTCCAATCGTGACCCTGTATTCCGTAACCAAGGCTGAAACGCCGCATATTGGTCGCGACACCGATTTCTCATCCACCCATTCATTCGTCCCTCAAATAAATCTCCCTCCGTCATTCTGCAGTTTCTCCCGTCTTCTCCAACTCGATTCATCCTCGTCACATCTCCAAAGTGCATTTTGGCAACCGACATAACAAAATCCCATGTACCTAGCCGAGGAGGAACCTTAATATCCGCCTAGCTTCACTGCCTGATTCAGAACCCACTCGTATACGATTTCGCCAAGTCTAGGCTCCAACGCGTAGAGACTAGTACTTTCATCGGAACTACCTACATACCTACTTCTCACCTCATTCTACTTTATCGTTGCAAAACACATGCGCAGTTGAGGGGATACAAAACAAAAGCAAGATGAAGTCGCTCAGGATGAGCAAGGTGCTTGGCACCATCAAAAAGAAGAGATCCAATGCTAGTAACGGTGCGTCGAAAGTCTCACCTTGAAATTCAGCACGCGCAACCTGCGGAGCGCGCCGTTTTACACAGTCACTAACCCAATCCAAGGCCCCAGCGCATCTGTCCCTACGGAGGGAGAGAGTCCAGAAGCGACGGCTACCCGCTGTGTTGTGCGTTTGCGCCCATGACGTCCCCAATTCCTTGCGGCAGCCTGACTCTCTAGATAGAAAGCCTTCTGCGAGTCCGACTCGAATAATGCCGGAGACGAAGTCCTCTTCCTACCCCCTATCGTCGATGCCGCCGAATCCTCCCCTGCCGCCGCTGCAGAATGCGCGCGTCTCATCCGCAAATACCTGAAGAGGGACTACTGGACGAAACCTTCGTATCAATACAATGCCATGATGCTCATCCGCATCCTTGCCGACAACCCAGGCCAGACGTTCACAAGAAACCTGGACCAGAAGTTCACAAACACCACCAAGGAGCTGCTGAAGTCGGTTCGCGATCCGAATGTGCGACAGATGATGATGGAGACGCTAGATGTCTTTGAGAACACCAAGTCATATGACGAGGGCTTGGCACTTCTCATTGAGATGTGGAAAAAAGAAAAAGAAACGGTTCAGCGCCAATACGGAGTATGATATAGTGCTTCCATATTATTTACTGGATTCGTCGCTAACACCTACCTAGGGAAACGCTGTTCAACCTCCTGAACCACGCACTCTGAACGCACCCCCATTCAATCCACACTCACAGAACTACTTCGCACGAGCCCATTCGAATCGTCGATTGCCTGACCCCGTCGAACTGGCTAGTAGACTGGAGGAAGCGCGAACGTCTGCGAAACTGTTGCAACAGGTGGTGACTAACACACCACCAGTTGAAGTTCTCAGCAATGACCTGATCAAAGAGTTTGCCGATCGCTGCACGAGCGCAAGTCGAAGCATACAGATGTACATGACCGCAGAGGACCCATCTCCCGACAATGACACCATGGAGGCCCTGATCGACACGAACGAACAACTCCAGGCGTCGTTGAGCTTGCACCAAAGGGCCATGCTAAACGCAAGGAAACTTGTTGCTACTATGGGGCCGCCACCGGAACAATCGTATACTCGTGAATCGGTGAGCCCCGAAGGTTCGGAGCGCGATGGCCACGGAAATGGGTTGGAGCCCCCGCCTGTACCACCTCGCAGTAACTCCAACAGCAAGGGCAAGGCAAGGGAATACGAGCCCTCAGTGGCAGGACCATCGAGAACACATACGCCTGCTATTGGGGAGGACCCCTTCCAAGATCCCGAGCCCGAGATCTCAAGGTCGGACTCGCATGCTGCCGGAGGCTCGGGGCTCGGGTCCGGCGCCGGCGCATCGTCAGATTATCTTGGGGAGCAGCGGTTGGCGTTCGAACCCTTTCATCCGGGTTTCGAGACGACGCCCAGTTATCTGAACAGACAAGAGAGTGCTCTCGGCAAGGAGACCATGCACGGGGCCACGGCCGCTCCAGCATCCGACGCGAGAGGCTCTCACACTGACGAGGACAGCAACAACAGTGATATCTACGAAGTCACGCCCGCGAACACGAAACAGAAGGAGCCGATTTACCGGTACTGATAAGTATTCCCAGGGATCGCATATGCATATATCTTTCGAGTCGAGACCAAGAGCATTCTGTAATGGGTTTTATTTGAGAAGGCGGCGGGGAATCATGAGTAGTAGGAGCAAAGCTACGAAGAACGACCGATGTGCGTCTCTTGGGGCTACTTACATGCATGTATCTGGGCTGTTTTGTGGTTGATATGTTAGCCTTTCTCCTTTTCTTCTGTACGAACGAGATTCCCCCAAATTCAAAGTTGTTGCGTGTCGTTTTTACTTGCTACGCTATTTGATTCATTTTGCTTGCTCGACAACTGTGCTGATGGTATTTTGCGGACTAAGTTCGTAATATCATCCTGAAAACCCGCCCCCAGATGGCGTACGTCCGATGGGACCGAATTCAAACCCAGAGAATGTCAAGTTCAGACCGATGCTTACGTGCTTGCCGAAGACAACATCTGGACGTTAGACCTACATCTACCTCCACGCTACGCGGAAATATAAGATGCGCGATGCGACAGACACCTAAGAAACGCCTTGAGCATATGGGCGCCTCATGATTCCATCATATTATGTCGGGAGCGGAAGCTGAGCCGAGACAACATATTATCAATCTAGGTAGGTCACTTACCTAGCTAAGCTCGTAGCTGAACTGCTCAGCGCATAGGTAGCTCGTTTAATATCTCTCAAAGCGATACTAGCTTCATCAAGCGGCGATCGGTTCCAATTTGTCTACCTAACGAACCCGTCGATTTTAGGGACGACGGCTCTTCTCTCGGTCTTAGCTGCAAATTAGACTGGCGCGGGGGGCAATCTAATCTGTTTACAAGCCAAATACCCTAATATTGGTGTCTTGGGCCGTCTATACGAGAGCTGAAAGCGTCGGCGCGAAGCTAAAAGTGACGACCTCATTTTTCAATCTGTGGGGAAGGACGGAACGCGGCGCGGCTAGAGTCGCCCTATCGTTTATTTTGGTGCTCATAGCTAGCTGGTCGGCGAACAGATTTGTGGCTTTTCGGGGACATTAATAGTACCAGATGTAGTGGCGGGCCAAAAGAAATCATGGATAAAACCTTTCTATTATATGCCTACCTAAACGTTTCTAACAATACTAATAAAATAACAGAAAAGCCAAGAATAATAGAAACAACTCATTAATCTCAAAACTGTGAAAATAGCAAAGATAAAACGGTTTATCATATTTCGTTTTATGATGAAATGAGTCACATAATTCTTTATAGCCCTGACCTCGACGGGTTGTATTACAGGTCTAGTGATGCACCTGGTGGTATCGCTTGCGAAGCTCTTTGCTAAGGCGGTGAACGTGCCCAATGGGACCTTGCGTAACGAGGTTGATGGAAACATGCATCAGTACGGCTTAGACTACGATATCTCGGGTACCAAGGTTATTCGGAAATGGGAATTTTAGAGAGGTTTCTTTTGATTTGTCAGTGTTAACTTGGGGGATGCTTTACGCGAAGCACAAAGCGGACTGGGATATGCACAGTCTCCACTAAACCCTGGCCGAGCCTCAAGACGCAATGTTTGCGATTGGTTGAGGCGGCGAGAGCCGAGCTTTAGCAGCGGGCGGGTAGGCAATCGGTATGGGTATGCGATTATCCACTTGCCGCCTCGATGTATTGATAGGTAAGTATTGTTTCCGGGGATTTGTTTAATAAGTTTGTTTGCTTGGACCCCGAAACCCCACTTGCTCGTCTTATCTCAAACCACTCGTCATTGATTCTGAGACTTGGGTCAGCCTAGGTAGACTGGTAGGTTAGCATCTGAGATGCGACATGTCAAACTGCTAGACGCCTACCACGTGCGCATCTAGGCAGCCTACCTGCTTGAAAGTCCACTCAGCTTTGGTTTATAAATATGAGAACGCTCGCCTCCCTTAAGAGCCGCTCTTGGGTCTTGTCGCTCTAAGCTGGGACTTAATTCTCGGTCTATGTGCATGGCATGATGCATTATTCGACTCTATCAAAAGTTAATTAAATACCATTTGATGAGTTTGGCAAATATAAAAGTGAAAAGATAGCTTGAAAGGTGCTTAGAAGACAAAGCAATCAGGTGTACAAAGTATCTTGATCGCTAGTAATTCAGCTTAGAGAAATAAATCATAGATAGCAGTCTGATTCGTTTCGCAATAATATATCTTAAAATCCCGACATCTTTATTGTGAGGTAAGTACGGAATAACTACCTAGGTGTATTATGTAAGCTGGCGGTTATTGGGCGAAGCTTGACGTATTACTAATCCATCCATTAACGTCTGACAAGTCCTAGTAATGTCAGACGACATTCCTCCAGCTCCTCTTCTTTACATAGAAGCCCAGAACTACCTAATTTGAAATCGAATTCCTTTAGATCTAATTACTTTCTCTAATATGATAGGCAGATTTTTATAATTGATCACGTTACACAGACAAAAAAGGTCGCGTTCTCCGGTGGGGTTTGCTTCATCATCACCTTACCGTATCAACATCACACTTCTACATGAACACAATTAATTTCCTCGTGGATTGACTGCTCCATTACTGCGTACCTCTTGTATCACTGACACGATTCGTCGATTGTTTCTTTTGGTGATGGACTCGTTGTATTTTGACACATTCGACATTGCATCGGACATCGATTCTTCTCCATCGGAGGCCGGAGCCAGCGACTCATTTTGTACCGACAACGACGATTTCCTCTGCATCAAATGCAAGAGGCGAAAGGACGGCAAGTTGTGTCAGAAATGCCGTCTTCGCAGATATGGTATTTCCGAAAAGCCCAAAAAGTCGCCGCTGGAACTTGCATCTACTGGCCAACTCCCCGACCGATCGGATAACGGTGATGCGACGGGATATGCGCTCGATGCTTTTGGATTCTCCAAATTCACAGGGCCACGATCGGTAGTTCCGGATAGCCCACGCAAAGAAGAGAAGGTGGAAGAAGAGAAGAAACCCCGTGAAACGAACTGTTGGGTGACTAGCGCCTTGGGACAATGGGTGCAATATGAACCCTCTCCACCCCCAGAGATTCGGACTAGGTCGCAATCGATAGAGCGTAGATGTCAATGCTCCCGGTTCCGTCGATGCTCAAGATGCGAGAACCTGCCGCACCAATCCAATAGAAGAGCGTGGGAGGAACGCAACCGTTCTGGCGCAACGACTCCAAAAGAGGAAGTAATGGTTGAGGAAGTTCTCTATGAGAGCACAAGGTGGGAGTTCGATAATGGATACACACATACCTATACGCACACGCATACCCATACACATACGCATACGAAGTCCGTAGTAAGAGCCAGTGATTGGGAAAGACCGTATAATCCTCCTTGTCTCGTCCAACTCGTGCGACCGAGTGCGGATAACCAAAGGCCGCGGCGACACATGGCTGAGATCTGGTCCTACACTTCCGGCAGGCGGCTTTCAAGATGGCCCATGGAGTTTTACGTGATGCCGCTTTGCGGAACGTTAACGTGGCCACACAGACACAGCTTACCTCTTGGGCCGGGGAGCTTCTACCCTAGAGACCTCTTCGGCCTCCTCTGGTCTATGTTCAAGGGATGGGTCGCTGGGAAATACAAGCAATTGGTGGCATATACGCGGAGGATACTTGGATTTGGTGATAGTCACGTTCCAGGAGAATTAGATTAGGTTAGTTCCCGCGCGGAATCGCCTAGATCACAGGTTCAGTCCAGCGTGAAGAGCAGGAAGGCTGGAGCCAGCCACTTCGGGGAGTATCCTTTTAGATTATCGTCGCTTAGCGTGTTTGAGTTTGGTCGTAACCAAAGTATCGGGCGGAAGCACCTATACAGCTTAGCGGAACAACTCTGTTTGACTATTCGTGTTCGGGACCAAAATCAAGAATTGCACACGCTCTTCCTACTAAGTCTGTTGGACTGGAACAGCGCTACCCTCATGTCCGGTCTTTCCGAGCTAATGTGCTCCGGCCTATTTTTTAACGGATGGTACTGCAAATAATGGTCTCTCGCTTACATGTCTCGTATTAACTGCGGGCTTCTAGGCGCTCTATACCCGCAAGCCGCAAGGCCACACTATAGCAAGCGTGGCTTGAAATCGCAAATTTATGCGAAAAGGGGGAGTACGTGGAATTAGAAGATGTCATCACGTCGGTAGACATCAGGCCAGACCTTCGGCAGAACGAAGCTAGATATTAATAGTACCTACATAGTATTTCGAATCTGGGCTAGGTACGCGGGTACTATATAGTGAGCAGGGTTCTCCAGAGATCTGTAGACCCCTATTACGCACTACCGGCTTTCGGCTCCGATGTCTAAATACTCACTGCGCATTGCAAGATTGCCTCAACTCCCGCGGATCAAGTACGGGAGAACTCGAAAGATGGGTAATATCATGATAATTATTTGGTCATGTTACTGATTTATGCATATAATCATTTTACACACGTAAGGGGATGTAAGAACAGCGAGGGCGCTAAGCCTCATGTGCGGTAGCACGACGTCGGAGCGGGAAGACTGAATTAATCCATGTATCTCCACGTGCTTTAGCGCGTGTGTCGACGATCCATGCAGTCAGCGGGGTTCGGTCCAGGACCTCAGATGCCCCTCAAGCCCCTCTACTATGTAGTCGGTGGCTGCATGTGGCGGCGACGGGACCGAAGCGACCGAGGCAAGAAGCTATCGACATGTGGGTCTATAACCCTTTTAGGTGATACTTGCGAATGTCCCTACCCTCACCATCAACTCCTCTTACCATCCACCATTATTCGCTGGATACTGGTACCCGTCAGCCCGCACACCTACAACACTCTAACAACACTTGGTAACCCCGTACGTCGATCCAAATTCAGACGACGAAACCCATGAACCGCATACGGCTATCACATTGACCCTGGAGTCGATCCCAAGACATGAGATGACACTCGGGTATCCCTTCTACTTCTAGGAAGTCAGAGAAATAATCCCCGTACGGTGCAGCCGAGTTCGCGGTCGATCAACATCCCGAGTCAAACAAAATGGCCCGCGGCCCAAATGTGACTTATGTCTCCTCTCCCTCTCTCCTCTCTCTTGGCCATATTATCGGGTCTAGGGGCACATTCGTCCTGCCGTGGCAGCGGTAACCCATCTTAAAGGGCGGTACAGGTCCCCATAGGTTCGCAATATATGTCTTGGCCAGCCTGCCATGCAGATGCTTAATAACATCCATAACATCTATTGCCATTTTCATCACTCTGTGTTTGGTCTTCGTTATTTTACCCGCATATAGTTTAGTGGACTATTTGTGAGCTGTCACGTCTCGCAAAAATGTTAAAAACGCTGCCTCGTCCTACTCCTTACGATCAATTTCTCCATCTCAATGTGTAAGCAAGTGTTGCTTTTGTCTTACTATATATACTAAAAGGCCGCCGGCGGGCTTACTAGCGTTGGCTTCGCTTCGTGCCACCTATCAATTTTTTTGTTTAATATCATGAACCCCATAGACGGGCGCGAAACTATACCACTATTACCTCTACAGGGGTCGATCAGTCCAATACACGAGAAGGACTACCTTGAATATTCCTCGTACCTCAGCTGTCAACCCTTACAACTCGTCATGACTCGAGACATATTCCCACTAATGACATATCCCATCCATTTAACCTTGACTCCTATAGAATTTCGGATAAGTGATGGCAAGACCAATCAATACCTGGCAACAAATGTGCCTTCACAGCATTCTCTCTCGAAATGGTCTCTAGATCACCTCAGCACTGAGTTAGTGGTCCTTATATTTGAACAGGTAATATGCTCCAAGCCCACTCCGGAGAAAGTCCGATATTCGAAGTTGCGTTGTTAACGAGGCCTCGTCGTAGTTACGAGATATAGACCCGAGAGCATTGGCCAATGCTCGCCAGTTATCAAGGAGACTTGAATCTATAATTGCGCCTATACAGTTTAACACATTCCACCTCAACGAGCGCATCATCAGTCCTGAGGCGGAGACTTATTTTCCCAGGCTTCTTGAGTATCTGTACAAGTACACAAGGCATGTTTACATAAGAAGCAACCTCAACCCAGAACACACTTTTCGGGTATTGGACAAGATACAGCGGCTCTCATCGTTAAGGTATTATCTCCCCCTCGTCTATGTGAATTGGCATTGCTGACATTATTGGCGTTCTCAGATGGCGTTATGTGGGATTCCAGCTGCATCCTGGCTTTTTCTCGAGGCCGTCCCATAACCTGATTCCAAAACACATCAGGGCCAACAAGATCAAGCTGTATGTTGAAGACCTGCCTCTGATGAGGCTTGACCATGACTTCCATGAATTCTATCTACAATCCTTCTTCACGAGTAATGTCGTGTCGTTGAAAATGAAGAGTCCCACGGCACCGCTCACGACCCGCCTTGAGTATGTGAAACGGTTACTACTTGAAACACACCGGATCGAGACATTCCACTATAGCGACCGGGGCCAAGGAACACGGTTTACGTTCGAGGAGAACGAACGCTTGCCAGCCTTCAAAGACCTGCTGCTTCGGTCGTACGACTGGGACCACGACACCGCAGCCGTCCAAAGGCATTGGGACTTCTCTCGCTTACGACATCTAACTCTAATCGACGTACCCCTATTCAATTTTCTCTCTTCGGTTTCCGATGCCGAACTACGTCAGTTGCGCACGCTACACTGCGAAGACTTTACCACACATCTACCTAACAAGCGTGAGGAGGCATCGGTGGCGTTATACATGCTCACCCAACGGATTCACTCGCTTCATACACTTAGGATAACCTGTCATACCGACCTCTTCCCAGTAGACGGGATACTTCACCACGCCGACTCGCTACGCGACCTAAGCTTCCGCGACTACGTAGGCTTCGAGGACGAGACGCGGCGCTGCCCTACGATGCGGGCCGAGGACCTCACTCACCTCTCCACCAGGCTCGTCAACCTCGACACGGCTGAGCTCGACATGGACGTGCGAGTATGCGAGCCTTCGTCGTTCCTACGCGCCCTTTGCAACTTCCCACATCTCCAGACCCTCGTCCTGCATACGCAGACGACCGTACGCGTCCCGAACGACGGCGTCTACTACCAGAGCGCGGACGAGGACTGCGTGGCCGCCGCGAACATCCTCTCGATGCTGGTGCACGGCAAACGCGGCCGTCCGTGGCTGCGCGTCACGATCAACGTCGGCGGCTGGAAGCCCATCATGGTCCGCAGGGTCGGCGCCGCGTGGCGCGAGTGGAATGAGAGGGGCGTGTACGCCGAGAGGTGCTTCGTGCTCGAGAGAGATGCTGATGGCGGCGCGATGAGGTTGAGGGAGGAGATGGAAGAAGCGTCGGTTTGAAATAAAGATGTTTCGAGGCATCGCGGGTAGAGAGCAGGACTGGGTTCAGTTAGAGGATACTGGTTGTGTGTTAGATACCCAAGGTCAGAATCTAAACGAGCTGTGCGTTATAAAATCGAGAGCTCGGCAGGGGACGAATAAGTCTAATATTGATATTATAACTTCCCAGGCGTAGTGAGACGCAACTGACATGTGGGTCTGTTTGAGCTAGAGATGTATAGAAAAGGACATGCGTGTTGTCTTGTCACATTTATCAACGATTTTTTATTATATCACGTGCCGTTTGATTCTAAACTGCTGGTTTCTAGAGGTTACTAGGGTAAGGATATGATTAGACGATATGTGTACCTAGTTGTTCGGTCATGTATCAAGTCATTTAGTTCACATAATGTCTTGCTTGATGTCTGTGAATTAGGAGATACAATGATACTGCAGTGTTTCTAATGTAGAGTTGAAATGTATTCGAACTGAAGTTGTCTACCATACACGTTTTCAAGACCACTCCTTCAAGGTCCTGCTGTGCCTGCCAATAGCATCGCGTCCGAGGTCCATGTTGGGGTTGGGGTTTCGGGCGGTTGGAATAGTAGCACGGCAACAACTACTGCACCGATTCTGATGATCCGTAGCAGCGACGACCTGAGACTTGGTGTTGGGTTCTCTTAGCCTACGTCATGTTCTTGATCTGAGAGTATCCCGGTTGTCGCCGTCCACAAAGGCTCGTGTGTTGTTTTGCAAGACAGGTATCCTTCGTAGGAGTCTGACGGAGAGGGGGAGGAAAGGAAAGGACAATATGATGAACCATGGCACTTTTTGGTTGGATTCCTTCTTCTCCTTATCTTTTCATGTCTTTGTTCTTCTCTAGAGGCTTGGTAAATAGACCATCTCCTTTCCCTCTCCCTCTCCCTCTCTTCTAATATCTCAGAGTCAAGTTCTCGAGGTCGAAGAGGGGTTGATGCATGGGTACCGAAGACTCGGTCCATGCGACGAACCCTACTTTCCGTTGATCGTCCACCTCGAAGGTTGTTGTCAATGGACATGCAGGAGCGGACAACCAGTATCAGAAACGGTTCGGCGGAGCGGATGACATTGTGGTTGAAAGCCGGGTTTCAGAGACATGGGTGGTACGAAGGCGAAATATCGTTCTTTCTTGAAAGGAAGGAACACGCGTAGAGTTGGTCGTCATCCTCGTCGTGAATAGATGGAACGACATAACACCAAGTAGTCAAGCTCCTTTGATCGCCGAGGGGGCGGCGCGTAAAGTGCGGGGGGTAGCTATCATTGAGTCCGGGGTGCTACCAATGAGTGCCGCGAGGAAGTCGACGTGAAATGATCCGCCGAGGTTTCAGAGGGAGGATTAAAGGTGAAGATAGATGTCGAGCTTAAGACGACGTTCCCGAAGTCTCAGTTCGAACAAGATAATGTCTTGCTGGTTCGCCATGGCAGTGGGATCTAGTATGCAGTGTCAGCGAGGGGAAAGTTAAGATGTGACTTTGGGACTCTTACTTCGGGGACGACGAAGATCCCCTTTTTAACAATGTCCTCCCCTGGTTTTTGGCCTTAGTCGAGGACTCGTCTACTGACAGTTCGAGATGTTTGTGTCTGTGGGAGTGTCATCTGCTTGCTCGGACCGGAGCTTGAAGGTTGTTGTGGAATTTGTTATTCCCAATTAGCTGTATGGTTGATATAGACTGAGGTTGCTCGCACTATAGATAAAGGAGACGGAGGAGAAGATGATGTGTTGGTAATGGAGGATAGTCCATGAGGGATTGATCTCGAGTTGAGTCGATGGGGTGTTGATGGATGTTGTAAGAAAGAAAGGAAAAAAGAGGTTCGGGACTCAGGAGAGAACAGACTGGTTTAATCTCTACCTAACTTCTTCCTACCTACCTAACATATGACAATGTGGTTACCCGGTCAATGACATGCGTAACTTCTTTCCCTCAATGAGCATTCCCACTGGGAAGTAAATACCACAGTAACCGAACTGAAATGTTTCCGTTACCCCTCTGTAGTTACGGTAGGTAGTTCCGAGTCTACCTAGTTTTCTATCGTTCTTACCAATTACTCAATAGACAGACTTAAGTGTTCAGGCGCAATGAGATATGACATGAAAGAGGCAACAACGTAAGGTCTGCAGAGAGCATGGCAAGAGGCTAGTTGTGACCCTTTGGTTTTCGGAGTCAGGGACTTCACTTTAGGTAGGTAGTTAAAGCTTGTCGCTACTTCATTAAAGTTCGTCTTATACGAGTGAGTCGCAATTGACGCGTACGAAGTATGTACCTCCTACCTTATGCAACTACTGATGTTAATCCAAGACAGCAGGTTTTCAAATGGTTACGTTACTCACAATCTTATTCTCAAGCTTCACTTTCTCGCCCACAGTAGATATATACAAGTAGTTGCGTATGGGACTATAGGACAAGGTGATTTCCCAATCAAAGGCCAGTGATATCGTGTTGGATGGATGTAACTGAGAGTCTGCTCAAGAATTTCAATCAACAGGCTTGATCACGACCACAGGCTATCCTGAAATATTTTCGCGTTCCTTCGAAACAACAGCTGAAGAAATAATTGGGATACTTTTCATAGATTTTGAACGATGATCGTTGAATCGGTATACATGGCTGGCAAGTCAATGCCGAGCACCTACGACGTCCAATAATAACTACCTCCTACCTAAGGTACCCCCCAAGTAGTGTTCTGAAGGGTGGGTGCATCGCCCGTAGTTACTGAGAGCCTTGATAAAATGTCTAATAGCACGTCGCTGTAGCGGAGCTTTATGATTATCGAATCGCCTAGCTTGAATACTATCAAAGGCACACATTCAACTGCAGTATATCTGAGGCAACTATATGCAGATTGTCACGTCCACATTGTCACGTCCACGCATCTCGTAAAACCACAAAATCATACCGTCTTGTGTCCCCTCGCCAGAAACACCTCTCTCTTCATGGGCTCACCATCATGTCCATCATGATCGCCATGACTATGCCCATGCCCATGTCCATGCCCGGGCGAACTCCCCGACCCCAGCACCACGAGTCCGAACCCCCCGCCCACACCCGCGCGCTCGAACATGGCCCTGACCCGCTCCTCCGACAGTCCGTGATGGAGCACGGAGCGGCTGCCGTGGCCGTGGCGGGGCCCGTGCGGCAGGAAGTCCCAGACCAAGAACACGCCACCGGGGCGCAGGCGCTGGGCCAGGCGCTCGGCGGCCAGCTCCGGGTCCGCGAAGTGGTGGAGCCCGCCGCCGACGGCCGCCACGTCGAAGGGGTCGGCGAGCCGCGGGTGCGCGAGCAGGTCGGCGGGCTGCGGGCCGTCCGCCGCGGTCAGGTCGCCGACTACTGCGTGCATCTCGTCGGGGGATAGGCCCTGTGAAGGTTTTTTTTCTTTGTCAGTTTTAGCGCGCAACTGAAGGTGGCTTACGAGGAGCCGGAGTTGCGGGCAAAAATTGGGGACGGGTGGGAAGTAGGTCAGGGAGCACAAAGGAATGCAAGGGATTTAGGTAGTAGTTGTTGAGTTGCTCCTGGATTAGGGGGGGAGGGTGCCGGGTGGAATAGAGCGAGGCGTGCGAACATCGAACGTACCTGGTACTCAGCCCGGGCGTTGTACGCTGCCACCATGTTTTCTGATATGTCGATGCCTACACATTGCGTCGTGTATGGAGCGAGAGCCTACAAAATCGTTAGAAAAGTGCTCATAATACGCGCGGTACGGTCTGTCGTAGCCGAGACTGTAAAGCAAGGCAGGGGCGGCGGTGACTAAAATCACCAAGGACATTTCTGCACAGTGGGCTACTCACCCTCGTCATCATACCTGTGCCACAGGCATAGTCCAATAGCCTCACCTCCTTTTTGAGCTGAGGGGACTTGTGACTATTCTTCTCGGATCCACTCTCACTTCCGTCATGCTCGTCTTGACTGCTATCGTCATTGTCGTCGACATTGGCCCATTCGACGCCGATCCAGTCCAGCCGAGCTTGGATCTCCTCGATGAGGCGCTCGTTTAGCTTACCGTGTTTGGTATCGTACGTGGATGCTTCTTCACTGCGTAGCCGAAGGATATCTTAGCTCATAAAACTCGGCAAATCCTGGCGGAATTAATTTATGCCACACACACGAACGTCCCGTGCCGTTCCGTACCAAATCGATCCATAAAAGGATCGACCGTACGTATCGGCCGTCTCAGATGGGAAAGAGAAAAAAGGGCCCAAGCCTGCATGAGCAGCCACGTATAGGGGATGATCAATTGATCGCTTTGAGCTGGCTACCTAGGCTCCAGAAATCCGAAGCAAGGCGGCCTGAAAAGCCAAGGAATGACGAGCGGGTATTTGTTATGGATTCTGGACTCAGCTCCGCGAGCTTTTCTTTCGCTGCCCCGAAAGGGGAAAAAGGAAAAAGCAACAAATATTTGCCGATCAAATGAATGTGTCCAATGTGATAAGATGCGTGGTACTGATCTATCCCATGCTATTTGATAGCTACACGCCAGCTTTTGATATCCACTGGATATCAATAGCTGGATCTCAACCCTATCATCCGAATGGAAAAAAGAGGATGACCTAAAATCCTAAACACATGATACAAGTGCTAGAACGGGAATGGAATATGCAGCCGGCGAATTGGATATCGAGGAAGATGGAGGGCTCCAACTTACTTAAAGTGTAACCTATTGACCTCGGCCATGTTGCTGTGTTGTGTCTCAGGTCTCAGGATTGATGGTGTTGGTTTGTTAGGTTTCCACCCCCTGTTGCTACTCGGTACTCGACAAGATGGTATAGAAAATGCGCATTATGATAATATTTGATGTCTCACATATGCGCTGTGATTTCGACAAAGGTTCTGTCTCTGATGTACGGAATGCCGGCTACGTATCGCCAACTTCTCGTACACTTGTCGTCTACAATGCGGCAACTTTAGCCCCAATAGGCGATTGGCCGGAGTTTTAGGGATTTGGAGCCACACCGTGGCGTCTGTTAGCACCGACCAAATTCACACCGACACCGATAGTAGTATATTTATGTTTATTCCGTTGTCTACCTCTTTCCAGTATTCTTAAGCCTTTATTGAATTTATCTGACCCGCTTTCGGGCATCTGATCGGGCACGTCACTTTTCATTCACCGCCTCGGGAGTAGCTGCAAGAGGGAAAAGGGAAGTAAACGTATACGGGTAGATTGAATCCTACTCAGAACCGAAACGGGCAAATCGGGAGAAACGGTCGCGGGAAGGATACAGATATGGGATACCACGGCACGCAACGACGGGCTCGATCACTGCAACCATGAGAGATGATTAAAAACTGGAACCGATGGGGGTCTGCCCATGGGAATCGTGGAGTTGATCCCCTTGTTAAAATGGTCCCTTGCCCGGGGCCCCCTGGTGTAGCCTGTAGGGCATGCAACCCCATGCCTTGCATGGTTCCAAAGGTGACGGATCTCTCTCTCTTCTGCTCTTCTACATAGTAATCCACCCCCGGTTGCGGGCGCGCTTCGGACAGTGCCTCCCGCGGTGCATTGGTTCTTTGGGGTTTCACGGGTAACAGGTGTGCTACTACTGTACGCGGTCTGCCTGCCTTATCCTGCCCTTTTGTTTTGCGCTTTTACATTACAGGGCGAGGTATATCCAATCCTTCATTCTTCCCTGTTTGTTTTTTTTTCCGGAGTGCCGTGGTCGCCATGCAAGTAGACCTGCACGCTTCGCAGCGCACCGCAGTCACAAGAGGAAATGCATATGTAAGAGCTTGCTGCTTATAGCGTGGGCTCTGACCTTTAAACCCTACGTGGTGCAGCAATGCGCGAGGCGCCCAAAGAAGACGGAAGTCTGGGTCGGTCTTAGATGGTCTGGCCGCAAGGGGGGTGGGCCGATGCATTCGCCATGCGCAGTGGTGTTTTGGATAAGAGAGAAAGAGAGACTGCATCATGTATTGGTATAATACGGCGTCACGGGCGTCTGCAAGGTGAAGAAAGCGGAAGTGCGCCCGCGATAAGGGTGGGGTGGGAAGGGGAAAGGGAAGAAGAAAAAAAAAAAAAAAAAAAAAAAAAGGGTCGTCGGTTCGTTGGACGGCTATGCGCCCGATTACTCTGTGACGATACAAAAAACAATTGCAGGCGAACGGCCGAAAGGGTCAGGAATGGTCAGGTACGGTATCGCAATGGGCAGATGAGCACATGGCATTGGACACACATACACACACGTAGGTATATACCCACATCACATACGCATACCTATGCATATACACATGAACGAACATGCATGTATGAAGGTACGTGTAGACAATAGATACTAGGAGGAATAGGTAGTCGTCATGGTTCTTTTTCAGGTCATGCAATCAATGTGCATTGGGCATCGACCAAAAACACTTGGCTGGCTTCGGTTTCTGCAGGTGCAGCAGGCGTCAGCCTGCATGTCGGGTAAAATGCACGAGGAATGGGTATAGGATCAACGTACTATGTAAAGGGTGGTGGCTCCCAGCCAGGTGAATTTATTGGGAACCAGTCGTAGTAATTCTAGCCGCCCGGGAGCAAGGGATCGGGGCCACGGGGCAGAAACATGCGAGATGGATGAGAAGGAGAAAAAAATGAGGAATGACGATGGGGATCCCGTTTTCCCTCATGATGGGATCGAGGGAAGCAAGGTGCATTAGAAACGGATATACCCATCGACCCAGGCCGATACTTGGGTATGTACCGGTACTTTGAATCCTTCCCAGGTATTCCGTATATCTGCGCATCTCTTAAGATACCTCCCCTATAGGTTATGTATGTATGATATATGTATCATACCTCTTCTGTGTGACTCGTAGGAGGTGCGTATGCGTTGATGGATGGTGCGCGGTATACCGGCCGGCGCGGCAGGCAAGACGCGGATTTCGGCAGGCGAGGGCAGACATCAATAGAGATCAGCACGCCGAATTCTATAGAATCTCTCGGCTAACTCCATACTTTGAGAATGTACATCTAGGTAGCTAGATCTCGCTTGGATGAGGTACGATACAGTTATATTGCATGACCGCCTTAATTAATATATCTACACGTGTATGGTAGGGCACTCATGTACGTCCATGTACGTCTGTATCACCTGATATATAGGGAGGTACGGAATAAGCAATACACCAATAGACAATCGGAAAGACTGTGAATGGTGGCGTTACCGCCCTGTGTGCTGCGTGATCCTGGTGAGCACTAAGGTCGGGCGTATAATGCGCTTGCAGTCGGCTTCACCTTTGGTAAATTGTGGTTACACATCCTGTGGCACTTTCCCAATTCCCAAAGTCTCGGGATGTGAACGTAAATGTGCGAGAGGGTCGCGGAACAGGCCGCTGAGACCAATTACCAATTAGGTTATGGCCAGTCCTACAAACTTGAGGAGTTCGACCGTTGCATTTGGTGTGAGGCTTGGTTTCCAATCGAAAGGCGCCCGCAAACAACGTGTAACCTCCTTTCGTGATGGGACCTAAGGCTCATACCGTCGTGACTGTTTCAAGACTCGAGGGCTCGCTACGATGGATGGGCTTTTGCCAGGTAAAAATCGGTAGGTATTTCCATAGTAACATTCAAACCCGCCGTAGGCGCTCTTATTAGTTACGTACCTATGTATACATGCGCCTTCGTATTGGGATGGGCATGGTGCAGGACTTATTCCTTGCCGCCGTATGTATGGCGATGGTGATCACCGATACTTCCGTCCGGATTCAACCCTCACCGTAGCACGACAGAAGGACCCTACTATGTAAGGTTCTCCGTTCTCCCCTCTCTCGTCTCGCCTTGCGCCTTGGAACCCGAGCTATTCCTCACTTACCTAGGTAGGCAAACGAAACAGATCGAGATTAGGCAGGTTGGCAGACAGGCTTGGTAGGCTTGTTTCGCATGAGGTATTACATAGTAGACGGCGACACCATAATAACGTTATGTCTTGTATGACTCCTTAGGGTGCCAACGATGCGACGCTCACCCGGCTGGGTTTCATGGCATTTTATTGATCGGCAGTCTAGAACCGCAACCCTGGAGGGGCACGTTATACGTTATAGCAATGACATGCGTCTCTCCCCAGCCCCCAGCCCCCAGCCCCCAGCTTTGTCTCCGTACCCAAGGTCCCCAAGGTACCTAGGTTAGCTCCTAGCTCGCCTGAGGGCTATGTAATAGTACGATGTAAGCAGCGGTGACCCGTAGTACGACGTGACGGCACGCATTTCGGTGGGGTGCGAAGCGCCAATTACCCCAGCAGTTCGGAAGAGGACACCAAGGCTGGCGTACATAATCGAAAGATTATCTGCAGTGTTTCCTGCTCTATCGAGATGCGTAGCATTATTAGTTCCTTCAACCTTTTTTTTTTATTGCAAGCTTACAATAATGCGCCGAATCGTTTTCGGATATACCCGTGCCGGCCAATCAAATAAGCATGTCGCCGTCAAGGATTGAGGCAAGTGAGGTAGCGTCAGTTCGGTAAGCGAGTCTTCGTCAACTGATCCGCCGTTACGTACGGAAAAAGCCCGTGTCCTGGAGGAATCGAACAGGTGGCACTCACTATCGTATTGCAATACGCACTATAGGTACTACTATGTCATAGGAGACTCGGCAGGAACAAGCTTGTAGCATTGGTGATCAGATATTCACCGTAGCATTATTGTTAGAAGGGACTTCCCTGCTAGACCCGCCATTGACCACCGTTCCTAGGCTGGCTCCTCGGAGCGAATATCATGTTGACAATCCACCCTCCTTACCTCCATCATCCCGGAAGGAGAAAGAGGGGGCGTGTCTCTGCGTAACGATGAGCTAAGACACGAAGGAGATAGGAGGTGCAAGAAAGGGGTAGGTGATGTTTGCATCGCCTAACATCAGTCGTGTTTATCTCGTCAATTGGTTTATTCCTAAGCGCCCGGAACTAGTTCTATAACACCTTCGCAAACTTCCAGGGCTGCTCCTCGAGTACTATTCGTCGAGTCGTACTTCTATGCGGTGATCACCTTGGGCAGCTGGCTAAGAAGTTGGCCGGAAAGTTGGAAGAAGAACCAAGATATCCGCCGTTAGTCGGCAGCGATTCGGGGTCAGCGACACACCTGCCAGCCTACCAGCCTACCAGCCTGCTAGGTCCACGGTTCACTAGCAGATTAGTCAAAATGGGGTTCGTTTGCGGGAGCGGCTCGCTGCATGCATATTCAGTCACGTGAACGCGATGTCAAGGCCCCCTGATTGGCGTAGAGTCTCGCCTATCCAATCAGCCGGCCAGTTTTTGTGAGACTAGAGGAGCAAGATGGAGTGCAGCGTGCAGCGTGCAGCTCCCACCAAGCCCGAGAGTCTGGCTCCGTCGTAGATTGGTCTCTTTGGTCCGCAAATTGTCGGTGTGCTCGCATGTGCGTCAAGTGCAGACGCTATGGGACTGTCTACTACATGTATGGAGACCATCGACCATGGATCATGAACTTTAGGCCGGCCCAAGGGGATCCTTCCTCTCTCTTCTCTCTTGGCGTCCGCGGCCCGCCCGCCTGATTGCCTTCATCGCATTCTGTCAGAAATGCGGTCTGGGCTGGGCCTACTCCTAGCAACCACCATCCACCATCCAATAAATGTACTAGAGTCGCTAGAGTTGACTAGCCCATGCTACCGCAGCTGCACCAAGGTCGCCTATCGATGTCGAACTCTGCTTGAGTCTAAGCACGGTGACGGCGGTACGTGCTATACGTGGCAATAATCATGCGGTCATCTCACTAGTTGTCTATACTGTATGTGAGTCCCTGCTGTTCAATGCCTTGTTCGGGTTGGGTGCGGTGACAAGAGTGGGAAGTGCCGGATCAGAAATGCACGCTTTACATATGTTCATTTGCCGACTAGATCTCCCCTTAGCGGAGGATGTTACGGCCTTCGGGTGGATTTGGCACGACGATGCTTGAGTTCGCCGAGATTATGGAGCTAGTCGTTAGAACAGAATTGATTGTCCGGATTGCGGGCCGTACGCGCGTCTAGCGAATTGGAGCAGGTCGCTGAATAGCGACGGTGAAATGCCATGCGAATGGCCTGCTAAGCAAGGATGAACTGCCCTGCCGCCAACTTCCGGGCCCGGCAGCAGATCTGCTTTGCTCATTAGCGGCATAACAAAGTCTGGAGTCGCCAATGGCACCTGAGAGTTATCCGCTAGTCTTTCGTCTTGTCTGATCATCTATGGGTCTCCTTATTAGATCTTCTCATCATAGAATCCATTCTATACGAGAAAGAAGCAGGGTCTTGCCTGCATTGCTCTTAAAGATCAGATAGGAGGTTATCCTACGGGCCTGGTAACAGTTCGCCCTTGACCTGGATGCGTCTCATGTCCCACTTGCGAATCTGAAGGTGTTTAAAACGTACTGTTATGATAGACGATTCTATATTGTAATCATATAGATAGATAATCATGGACGAAAAAGACGTGACACGAAAGCCCATCGATCAGTTTGGGGTCTGAAAACCCAACTAACCACAGGTAGCACCCCGAGCGATGTTATAGAAACGATTAGCTTCCACGTATTGTACTACTACGGCTTTTAATGGACATGCGGTCATCTACCGATTTAACTTAAAGCGCTGTAAGAGAAAGTATAGGTGTAGTAGTTTTTTCTAGGCGGAGTCTAATATGGGCTTAACGTTGAATGCACGGCTCTAGTGTTGCACGGGGATTTTCTTCCTTCAGGATCAGAGGTATAAAAATAGATCCATGGAGATAGTGTTAAATGGAGACTCAACGTACGGTCTTGTAACCCATCCCCATCCTGAATATTATTATTAGAAATGAGAATGACTTGAGGATTAACAGTATGAAGAGCGAATAGGTGTCTTGGTCCATATCACGTGTATCGTAATTCCTTGTTTATGGGATTAAGCATTCGGCATCTTGGTTAGGCGTCAAAGAATTTTTATTACGCCAATATCTCCATCTATTTATTGAAGTTGTGATTTGACGAGTGACCTAGGTAATGTCATTGATAAGCGAACCTTTCCTAGAAGAATCAAGTTCAATCAGCATTACATTTATTTTTGTAGCTCATAAGTGCTATTCCCATAATGTATCGGGCTATGATCTTAATGGCGCTTCTTTAAGATTTGCCACCAAGAAAGTTACAGACGTTGCGGTATAGAACGGTGAAATAAACAAGTCACTTGCTTTGATATGTCGTCGGGTTTTACGATTCAGGTGTTGGTTTACATTAGGGCATCCTAGAGGGGCTCAGCTTGTAACCATAGGGCTATGAGTAATTAATGAGTAATATCCGATTCCCCCCTTTCTATTGAAACTAATCCCATGAGTGAAATCTATGTCAGAAACTTCCCGAAAGTAACTAACATCTTTCTAAGCGAATCCCCGCCTTTCCTCAAGTGTCAACTCAAGTAGTGTTCATGAGAAGAAAAAGCGTTGGTCTCATGCCGACTGGCAATTTCCGAATTATCCACCGCCAACCCGCCGAGAGAGCGCCAGAAGCAAGTTCTCATGGTTGGTAGTCTGAATCACTCAGGACCCCCGAACATGTTAGATCTAGGCTGCATGGGTCTCGAAGACGCGAATCTAGTGACCTTGGCCATCAAATTGGTATCTCCGGTGATAGGTTAGCAACGAAAAATGAGTTGACTTCGACTTGTCGTAGTGCCTTATACGTGTTCATGACTTATCAACTAACCATCTTAATTCTATGCCCTTTAGCGCCTTCCTCTAAATCTTCGTGAAATACTGCAGAGGATTGCCCTGCATTGCAATGTTACGGATCATATCAAGAATAGTAAGACTCATTTGATGTCCACAGAGCTCAAATCTGGATATACGTAGTTGGTAAACCGAGGCTTGGTTGGACGCGTACTATGAACGTGAGTAGTTGAAAATGCATCAGGGATCCAGGCAGAAGACGGGAACACCGATATTACGACTGAAAGAAGTCATTGCGTGCGCATAGATTAATTTGCTATTTCGCCCGCTCCAACATGTGATTTCTCCGCATCTACCATCGATGGGTCAGTTAACAATAAGTCTTTAAAATCATATTTTCTCTTTTTTTTGGTCTCCCTTTTTTCCACTTCCCCATTGAAGAACACGGTTCTATGTGGAGTCGTCGGCTATGATTCCTCAAACGTAGGTTGTTTTACAGCTGCTGTCAGCAAAGCATGATGGCGGATATATCTGTATGCTAATAGGGGGTCCGTAATCGCGATATCTTAATTGGGAGGTGGCTATAACAATTTTTCCACCGGCTTATCATGCCCTAGGTGATGTACGCCCTCCCCATACGATCGTGAAACGCTCATGTTGGGCGCACAAGTGAGCTGGTGGCTTCAGATTATGCAGGCAAACATCGAATATGCGTCGGGGTTTTCTTGTGCGAGTTGGTATTTGATGCGTCGGACCAATCTGATGCTGTAAATCGCTCATTCTGATTTGCCTCTTGTATCCTGGCTGGGTAGTTGGGTTACAACGTCAAGCACCTGCAGAAGGCCGTGGCGGACCATTGCGATCCATGCCCAGCCAACGGCCAGCAGGTTTGTGTAGGACATAGGCTTGCATTGACAGACAACGACGCCTCGTCGGGATTATTGATAAATGATTCGTCGCAGGGACTTACTATATAGGCAGTTATACCGGACAAAATTGGCATTAATCTCAAGTATTCCACCGTATGGGGTAGGTATAATAGAAGAAGGTTACGGAGTAGGTAGTTGGCTAATGTAGCACGGCCGCCTACGTTATGAAGCTAGGCCATTACACACATGACGGTAACACAGGGGCCCCATAACTTCCCTGTCAGGGCTGTTCAGGGCTGTCGACCCAGTGCAAAATGGCGCTATGGCTGAGAATTCGGATTGCGCTATCCACGTGCTTAGAAGTGATATATGACAAGAACTGTTATGGAATATTCCTCCAGCCATACTCTTCATTGGTGGCAAAATATAAACCCGGCCTAAGGTTTTCCACCTGCGACCTAACAATAAAGACGTGCCATAGATTGGCTGGGTTTCACAGGCGCAGAGAAGCAACCGGAGCTGGATCTGGAGGCGCTGCAATTCCAGCCGAGCGAGGTACACGATACAACGGCACACACAGGCACTTGCTTATAAGCCAACCGCAGATACGGCACAGACGCTGCTTGGGACTTGGGTGGATCGACGGGTCTATTACCAACGAACATGGATCTGCGCGGATGGGAGCGGATATGTACGAAGGACGGGAAGAGCCTAAAAGGTGGCGGATGCATATGTCTAATGTCTAATGCGTCACTCGAGATACTTACCCATCCCGTCATCCCGTCATAGGTACCATCCCCATACAGTCCTACCGTAAGCCGAAGCCGGGCGGGCTGGCGGGAAGCTTGTCAGGCTCGTTTACATATGCCCTAGTTCCAGTCCCAAAGCTGACCTGCGCGCTCGCCTCGTGAAGGAAAAGTGGACAAAAGTGGACAACCCGTAGTCGAATTGGAAAAAGAAGGCATTCGGGCCGCTCACGGCATGTTGATGCATCACACTTTACGGTGCAGCAATTCCCCTGCCAAGACCTTGATTGGACGAGGGAATAAAAAGAAAGGTGATACCAACACACTGATGGGAATTCATGACTTGTCAACCGTGTCCCTCCTCCCACACCCGAAGTGACATTCCGCCTGGCATCGGCTCTGCCAGGGGGAACTTGTTCGGCCGCGTACACGCAGAGTACACGTAGAATGGAACCATTGCGATATGCGATTGGTTCACGCGTCGCCGCTTGTCAGAAACACCTCTCTCACTCTCTGACTCAGGGCCCCAAATAAGGCAGTAATCCGTCTGGAAGGCCCCGGTGCCAGAACGAGCAATCCGTCAAGACTTAGCGAGGCCCGGATCGTGATGCAACGAGCCAAAGTCCAGGAGCGCGCATCGAAAGGATTAGTGGCTTCCGTTGCGTCGCGGATATGCAAGGTCGTGGCAGCATCGTTGTACAGTACCTCCTGTGCCTCCTGGCCTTATGGGTAAGGATAACTTCCAATCTGGTAGTGTGGGCGGCGGACGGTCCAATTCTCAACGGTGAGAGGTTGACGGGTACCACATGCATCATACATATGCGCATACACCACCGGCCACACCTTTCGAGTAGCACCAACGAGGACGGGAAGATTGTCCCTCGCCAGGGCAATGCAGCGCAATATCCGGTTCAAAGGGCCACACTAGACACGAGCCCGCTGGCTGTTTTGGGGCAGGCAAAGGTGCTGGTTGGGTTAATATGGCAGCATGGGTGGACTTAACGGCGAGGAAACAGAAAACGGGGGAGCAGGGGGCAAGCGCATGAAGAATTGCGTGTTGTCTTCCGCGGCCTACCACCTATTCCCGAGGTCCCTATACATCGACGGGATGTTCGAAGGTATGTCTCAGCTTCGTATGTAACAGCTCTCCAGCGGAAAGCCATCGATGCCAAGCCAATGCAAACAGAATTGGCGCTGCCCGAGATGGCGATTTCAAGCATCGTGGCTTGACGCCTGACTTCGAGGATTGGTACATAGGTAGTAAAGGGCCGTATGATTTCTTATAATTTTCATGTGCGCGTGAGCCGTAAGCCCTAGTCCCTTGCTGCTTTGGCAGCTTGGCTCATGCTTCCCACGCCTGCCACGCTTTTTTGGAGAGACCTTGGCCCCCTTGCCCGCATTACCGCTCGGCCTGGTTCCCCCTGCTTGGGTTTAACCAGATTCGATGTCCCGACAGCTCAGGCTGGGACCAATGAAATCTGTCGGTTCGGCTCGTCCATTACCAAACGGAGGGATGTGAAGGGGCGGACCTGGAAGCCATGCTACCGTACGCAGCCTAGCGCGATGCAATCAGCACAGGGTTACAACAGGAAGCGGGGGCGGTCTAAGCTGTGTGATAGGAGCTACAGAGCTACCATGTACAGAGCTACAGAGGAGCTACATTATGTGGTAGCGGCACGGCCACGGGAGGATCTGTCATTACCTTAGGTTATGTACCTTACAGCACTGTATTGTAACTTGAATGTCAAATCACTTACTATGTATGTATACGATGCACCTTCAGCTCGTGGAATCCTATGTCAGGCGTGTTACGGCCATTACCTAGGTACCATGCTGCTATATCCAGTCTCTAACAAATGACAGTTGCATCTGTGGGATATATACCTGCCGTGTTCGCATCGTACCTCCATTACTATGACATCTGCGATCTGGAACTTCTCAGGGCATGACCTCGGGAACCTTTGGCCGGCGAGCTTGCAGCTCCTCCGCATATCATCAAGTTAACATATATGCATACTACCGCAACATCTCATCCCGATAGCCGGTTTTATTCGATCCCCTTGCTGGTTCCCATCGCCGGCGAACCCGCCCGTTCGGCTCTCGGGTCTCGCTATATCTCCGTATGCTCTCTATGTGCCGGCCATGTCTATCAATTACATAGAAAGTTTTCCCATTAATAGGCCTTTTTATAACCCGGGCTTTCTTCGATTTCTTTTTTCTTCGATCGGCTCTACCCTTAATCTGCCAGCTTGATCGCTTCTAATCTTAGACATGTGAATGGGTCCTGACCTGTTCAAATAAAAGCTTATTCCTAATTCGTAAACAACCCAAGACAGGGCGGCTTATGGCAACAGACTTTGGGAGTGAGAGTATGTTAGGTACCTACATAACCTAGGTACATAATTAATCGATTCAATCATCCGCGGGCTAAATATTATGCTTGCTTACAGAAGTGAGGCAAATGTTATATAGAAGACATCTTCGACATGTAATCGCATCACTAATAACCTAACCTAGCTACACTCATCTACGTGCTTACGCGGATTTGATATTAGCCCCCCGCTTTCGTTTATCCTTACTTATGCTGGTTGGCGCACATCATCCATCATCGAACCGCCTCGCTATTTTCTAGAACACCACCACGAACGTGAAGAACCAGCCATCACTGCATATCTTGAAACCGCGGCCTGTGGGCACTGCAACTCAGATGACGAGTTGCGAATGTCTGTTTATTACAATCTCCAGCCGGCAGGCATGCAAAACGTCCAAGGATACTGACCGACATTGCAACGGAGTCGTATCTATATGCACCGAACCGCAACCCTGGCCCCTCTAACCCCCGAACGGAACATAAAACGATCGGTACATTCCAAAAAGTACGGTGGACCATGGAGATGATTGAGAAGTGCTGTCTCCTACCTTATCTGCACCCCACACAAGGACAAGGCCCGAGGCTGACTGCGCGTGCTAATCACATCACCGGGGTGCATCAAGGCCAACATACGAGACCCAGTACCTAGGTTAGTGCTCAGTACCTAATGAAGGTCTCGGGTGAGTGGACCCTCCTTTCGCAGCCGTCCGCGGCGAGATGAGGCCCAAAGGCCTAGACGCCGGGTTTAGATCTGCACAACTACACCGCACACAGCTGCACAATTGCACAGCCTCCAACGATGGATTTTAGGTGTGGTGCAAAGTTGCGAGCCCATAAGACAAGAGACGCGGGAATATGACGAAAGGACGGGCTATTCCGTTCGCGGCAATGGCCATCTACGAACTATCCCGTAGGGAGAGATCACGAGGATCACGAGGTAGCAGTTGGGAAAAGCCAGGCAGGAAAGAGGTATTTGGCTCACAACCTCACCGCGCACGTTTTGGCAGTCCCTACACGTATGTGACTCAATCGCAATATAAATTGCGAAAACACGGTAATGTACGACGTGGACTCCGCCGCATTCTATCCGGCCTACCATTCGCATCTCATACCCAGGATACCTATCTAGGTACATAGGTTGTTGCATGGGCTCAGGGGTTCATGATCGTTTGGTTTACGTTGCACGACAGCCCGTCTGTACCTAGACCTACCGTACGACCTTTTGAAGCTCACCGTAGTAGTAATACCTAATGTCATCCGCCATTTCCTGACCTCTCCCCAGCTCTTATTTCTTTCCTTAAATCCTCCATCCTGGTAGGCTTAGGATTCCTAGCACGAAAGTTGACAGTATCTCCTTTCAGATTCAATTTCGACGCTCGGCGGATTTTCCAGAATAGACATTGTCGGCATTGTTGGGCAATCCCCAAGTGAGGTTCGATACCCGGGCCTCATGTATCTCTAAGCTGCAAGTACACGCACACAGCACACAGCACAAACGCACACACGCACACGCTCGCACACGCGGATGGGGAGCGACTCACCCTTCTGCTGTATGAAGTTCCAACCGAAAGAAGGGCAATCAATCACAGACCTAGAGAACTTCGTCACAACCTTCAGGGGTTAGTTCAACCATTATACCACATTACCTACGTAGCACATCCCGCAAGCATCAAGGGACGCCTTGATTTGGACTGGTTACCGCACCCCGGTCAGGATCCCCGGGGTTGGATTCCTTGCCGATTCGATTCCCAAGTACCAGCTACTTTTCTCCACGGTTGCGCCGTCGACCTCTGCGGTGCCTTTTGGGAATTAGGTAGTGCGCCTGGGTGTCTGGACTAAAGGCCGCAGTTTCGTATCCGCAATCACATTGCCTGCATCATTTCCTTAAGATAGCAAGTCGGGCCGGGTTGGTGGTTCGACGGCGTTAACCAACTAATTTGGCGCTTCCTACCAGGAAGGATCCGTGCGGTGCAGCCGTTGATCAGAGTTTCGGGCCACCCCGTTCGAGCCACCACGTTGGGATCTATCCGTCCGCCTTGTATTCCGTTACCGTTACCGCATTGCCGTTCGAGGTAGACTAGTGCAAACTGGCAGGCGTTTAAGGAATCTCATGCTTGTACGCACTAACCCGGGCAGCCTGGGGTTTCCAACAACATCAAGCCAGAGCATTCTGGCATTCTAGCATTCTAGCATCCAGTTGCGAGCGTACAGCACCGAGCCAGATGCCAGATGCCAATCTCGGTAGCCAGCCTAGCATTTAACAACCTCAAGCATCCAAGGCGCAGAAGGCCGGCCGAGAGCATTAATAGCATAGCAGGTTAAGGTGCCGGGTCCTTGGAGGGAAAAAGCAGCGGTGTGAGAACAAACGGGCGCACGCTAAAAGACAATCCTTGTCGAGACAAGGAGGGGAAAAAAGAAAGCTGAGCTGCCCAGAGCCTTGGGTCAAGCCATCGGCATCGTGATTAGCTGACGGGTACCCCGTCATCTGGACCGGAGGCACCTTGCACGCTTGCGTTGCGTGCATCAGGTGCCTATTAGCCCCAGCTTGTACAATCCATCCCATCCAACGTGACCCCCATGCCCGAGGGCTAAAGGCGGAAGTCAAGGATTTCGCTGGTATTGTACAGGTACAATCGAGGATAGAAAGGAGAAAGGCGTCCACACTTACCTATCAGTACACTCGGTACAGTACACTCAGTACACACCAAATTATACCACATATCCATATCACACATTCACCACACACTCACTAGGTTACATAGGTAGGTACCTACCTACTTGCTACATCCACCACACTCTTACACACATCACACTCCATACATTACGCGTGGTGTTGTACTACATACTTTGGTCCTCATCAGTTGGGTCTCCTCATCAAGGGGTCCCGCCGGCTTGATTGGCATTCAGCAAGCAACCCGAAGCACAAACTCGAAGAGGGAGGGGGGAAAAGAAGAAAAAACAAAAATTAAATACCAAATTCAATTAGGAAGGGGCCCTGAGAGAGAAAAAAAAAAAAAAAAAAAGAAAGGACACAGAAGGAATATCGATGAAAAGCTGACGCCCCACCAGCAATATAATACCACTTGCATTCTGCTGACTTTTCTCTTCTCACATCTGGTCTGGGTTCAACCTAGGTTCTCTTCGCATACCCGTACCCATGCCTACAAACCTCGACCCAACGGTTTCACCTAAACTGCATCGCATTTGAGTCTACGCTTGCGGTGAATTGAACTCTATCGGCAACATCCACTGGGGCGCTGTGGTGTATGCACAATCTGCCCGAGCCGGCAAGCCGAAAAGCCAGCCAACAAGCCTACCCGAAGTGATCCATGCCCTCGGGACAAGCCACTACTGCATTTTGGGAGATTGGGAGCCGGCCGCCATTTTCATCTGAAACTCGTACTCACCTTAACTTTTCTGGACGGAGCCGTGTCCGCGTCGAAAAGTCGAAATAGCTTGCTGGAGGATCCGATTCACTGTTTAGCCAACCACCTAGGCGGCTGGTCGCATTTCAAGCTTATATTTCTAGGTGCATAACCTGACCTGACTCGGTTGCAATTCCTAGGTTGGCGTCGCCGGGCGGACCGAAGAAAAAAAGATCGGTTCGACTACATCCTTACTGCTTAAATATTCCCACGAGGGGGCACAGCAAAGCCTTAAACCTAATTGTCTTGCCAAATTAAAAAAAGAAATAACGCCGCCGAGACACAGCCGGCGCGTTCCTGTCATCGTCATCAGCATCACCGCCACCAAGGTGTTCAACGGTCAAGATATATCAAAAGTCTCATAACCTACCTCGCAGCGTCGCTTTACGAGATCTCTTTCTTCGCCTTTGATCTAGGAACAGGTCGAGCGTTAAGCAGGAGTGCGCAGTACAGGATCGAAGATCGTAGGTAAGCCGCACCATCCATTCTCTTGCACTAAGGCGTGCACTACCTCTTCCTCCCCCACGTCATGAACTTTCCTACTTGTAGCGTGCTTACAAGGAGACATAAGGTAGATGAGACGATTCTTTAGTGGATTCAAACGTTTGATATCGGACTGAAAATCCAATAATCACAGAAGGGAAAAATTAAGTGGACCTTGGACATTGGACTTTGGACCTTGGACATTGGACTTTGGACCTTGGACCTTGGACCTTGAACCTTGGCTTGGACCTTTCCTCAGAAGGGTGCAATTCTCGGCTTCAAAATACTCACATATTTTCATGCATGCACACATTCGCATTGCCGCATAACACATAAGACGCATATACATCCCCATTGCGCATTTATCCAAGACCCAAGGTATCATACATCATCATCATACGCCATACCTTAGGTTGGTAGGTACACCATACAGCGCCCATACAGCGCCCATACAGCACGCAGTACGCAGCACGTCCCGTAACAGTCAACTCGACCGAATCAGATTGGGCCGTTCCTTCTGCGGCCCGTTCTGCGACCTGTTAGGCTTAACCATTCTGACGGGATTTCGCCATTGCCCATTAGGCGTCCCAAACTTGACCTGATTGGAACAAGCACAAACCCGCCCTGGTCGCTGTTCGACAAAACCAATGCCCCCCAGTTCCTTAACCGTCACCTGTACCTACAGCTACCTACCTAAACTAAACTAATGCTGCCGTTTTGACGATCAACACTTGCAACCTTCAATAATAACTCCGTGCAACGCAACCTCTTCCGTCTCCCTCCAAACCCTTCAGACCACTCTTTCGCATACTAGAAAACTTTAACCAGGTTGCGATTGAGGTAGCAGGGTTTCCCCTACCAAGCTTCTGACTTGAAACTGGGGATTTGAAACTGGGTAAGGTTTTTTTTTCTCTTTGCATCAGGGAAATCCATCCCATCTCACCTTCTTATTATATCACTTTTACAATCTCACTCACCTTACCAACAACCTAACAGTCAATCGCAGCAGCGCAATTGGGCGACACTATATCGTGTTAGTGAGAGATCAGCCGCCGTAGCCACTCCGCCGGTTAGAGAAGAACCTTGTACTCGGTTAGCGATTCAATAGCTCATGCTAAGACATCGGGTTTCGGTCTGGACACAGCCTTCGCCAGCTCATCTGCCCGCCCTACGCCCGCAGTAGTTCATCCGCCATCAGTTCCGTTATTTTCGACTTTGGTCCACTGGCGCAAATCACCACTCTCATTAGTCCACCCCGGAAAGCAACGCTGCCGCTAGGACACTACTAGCTCTACCTAATCATTCGGGAGGAGGAAAACAACAGCCCAAGAGGTACGTTCTACAATAGCTGAATCCCCAGAGCTAGCCTTTGCATTGATTTACTCCCGCCTCTTCTTACTGGTCGTCTTGGTCCAGTGGTCAAGTGGTCGAGTCTATATCAACCTGAAACTGCTAGACTTCGCGTACCGAGTTAAGGTTGAGTCAATACTTGAATCTACTTAAGAGTGGATTGCATGGGCTGCCAGCAACCTATCTTTGCTGCGATACACCGTCTTCCAACCGAATGCCTTCCCATCTTCCCATCTCCCCATCTCCCCATCCTCACATCCTCACATTCCCATTCCCATTCCCGTCACCCTTGCAAACTGCGGGTCCCGCTCCAACATCAAGCTAGGCATACATACGCACATATATACACAGGCGCACGCGAGCGAACATGTACACGAGTACTTGCTAACCTGCCAGCAACGCAGTCAAGTGCTTGGTTTGACCTCTACCCTCCACGGTTAGTACTATCTGGATTTTATTGGTGTTTATACATTGTCAAATAGGTAGACGCCTGCCTTGTGGGAATCTTACGGGATTGGGGCTGGGACTCGTAAATGGGCGTATATGGATCTTGGGATACGTTTTAACCTAGACCCCGTCGCGATCCCATTCCCTTGCTAAAACCGTTTCTATATTTCGACCACTAACTAGTTCATTTACTCGGGCTCCATTCCAGCTAACGGACTAGCTAGGCTTTTCCAAGATTCTCTTGCAGCAGCCCCCAAGGGCCGTCCAAGGGTCATCCCGCAATCAAAATATAGAAGAGTCAGGCCCCTTCTCTTCCTCCCGGCACTACAGACTCCGCCGTCTTTCGTGTCGTTAAGGTTGATCCTCTTCCACGGTTGGCCCCGCCATTCCACCTCAATTTCTTGCGCCGCCGTCTAATTCGCAGCCCATCCTCTTTTCACTCCTTCCCCTCCTTGAATACTACGTGGTACACTGCGCCCAAATCCATCCTGGCGCTACTAAGCGCTCCTTAATGTAGCATGGCAGACGACCGTCGACATATAGGACAACCACTTCGCCACGACCAGGACGACGAGTCACAATATCCGCCCATTCCCGGTGAAGAAGAAGAGCGTGCTCCGATGGCCGTTCGTCGCTTTCCTGCTCCCCAGATGGCAAGCACTGTAAGACTACCATCTATTCAAGATCCCTATGCGGCAAGAGCATGGGATCCAAGAGCCAGCAGCTACGGCCCCTCGCCCAGCTCTACCAACGGATATGCGCCTCCTCCCAGCAGCGCGCATGCGCCACCCAGCACCGGTTACTCGCCTTCAAGCGGTGGCAGCGCATATCCGCCACCGACCACGGCATACATCCCCCAAGGCCATGCGCAAGATCCGAGAGGGGCAGCCTACCAAGCAGATCCGAGAGCATCACCGTACTATGCAAGTTATGGCACTCCGGGTCCGTACGACATGGCGTATCGGGCGGACCGCGGCCCTCCGGGATACCCTCCTCCCTACACGCGAGAGATGGCCGGAGGGGCCGCTGTTATGCCACAGTCTGCTCCACGGCAACGGACCTCAATTGCGTGCAGATACTGCCGAAGAAGAAAGGTAAGGCTAACTTGTAGAACCGAGAATAATTACATGATGGTCTAACGAAAGCCTAGATACGTTGTAGTGGCTACCAGAACTCTCCTGGTGGGAAATGCACAAACTGTATTAAGATGAACCAGGAATGTGTCTTTCAGCCTGTGTCATCCTCTTCTTCAACCGCCTTTGTGCCAGTTTCGGCGCTACCCAATGGCATTCCACCCGGTACCCAGCTATTCGGCGCCTACGGACAGCCGCTAGGTGGTCCATCGAACCTTGCTCCGGCTGGCAGTTATCCACCTGCAGGCGCTCAATACGAACAGCCACTACCCTCGCCGACTGGCTCGTATGCATCCTTTTCGGATGAGAGGGCTGAAGTGAGCAGGCGAAGACCGAGACCTTCAGACGACGAGCATGCCGTACGTCTACCACCACCGAGTACGTTCCCCGACGACAATCCGCGACGACGTTCTCCCTCGTCAAGTGGAAGCCCGAGCCATCTACAACCATTACCTCAACTGCAAGCTCAGCCGTCTCCTTACGCCAGCTATGATAATAGGACGCCGCCACCGAGAGGAAGTCCATCTGGCCCTCCGGCAGGGACCAGTAATCCAAATTCGGTAATGAGCCTGGAGCACATTGTGGGCGGGGATATCGATCAGAAGATGCTGGGCCGCCTGGATCGGCGACGGCAACAATAAGAAGAAGAAGAAGAAGAAGAAGAAGAAATTCGCGGTCCGCAGCAGCCACCGGATGGCAAAATTTTCGGTATACTTTTTCCAAGGTCTGGAGGGAGAATATGGGTGGCATTAGATGGCTGCTGGCGGCTAAATGGAGCGACTACTTAGACCACACCCAGTTTGGCGACAAGCTCGACCACGGCATATTGTGTATCTGCTTTGCACGGCAGTTCTACGTATGCTTCTAATTTTTTAAAGAGACATGAATTTCACTGGAGAGGAGAGAAGAAGATTGGTTCGCCTCACGGCACAAATCGAGTACCGGCGGTTGCTTTGGTTCTATTACATGGTATTTTTCCTGGCATTGTTATTACGCCCCGCAATGCTATAGCATAGGTCTAGCATGATCTGGCCGACGAGGTAGGGCCATGGTGGAAAGTCCACGCATTGTTCTGTTTGTTTCTAGAGATTAAAAAAAAGAGTTATAATGAATGCGTTCGTGATCACATGAAACTACGATGGTCGATGGCAATGTATAGCTTGCTCCATTTGTTGAGAAGCTACCTAAAGTGGCGGTAACACGATGTGGGATTCAGAAATGGGATCCATAAACAAGATGATCACGTTATCAGGTGAAGAAGGAGGGGGATACCTATCTGAGCTATGCATGTTTCTAACCCTGAACACTTTTTCCCCGCTAGATGGAAGAATGATGTGAGAGGCTTAAGCTCAGGGGACTGACCTAGCCGCCTAGTTAGGACGGTAGGGTGTTGCTTTCGGGTTGCCTTTGTCATACCTTAGGTACTTGGAGGCGGTGGAACCCCCGTCTGGCTGGCTGGGTGGATAACCGGCGGCCCAGGTTTTGATAGGAAAGAAAAGGGCTGGAAATTTTGTTGGCCATGCGTCCGGCCCATGGATTGCTACCTGTAGCAACCTACTGCTACTGTACCACTGGGCGCCACAGTCGCGGAATGTGATCCGGTCAAGGGCCCCTCCGGTATAACATAGTTAATTTGGACGATGGCAGCGGTATCCCGGTCGCCGTTACGTCCTGAGGGGGGAGGGGGAGGGGGTCCTCATTACACGCATAGGCTGGCAGCATCGTGACCTCGCGCACTGGCACTCCTGAGGCCTAGGCGCGTGCGTAAAGGAGGAGAGGGGAGGAGGGAGGAGGGAGGAGGTAGCAGGAGGGAGGCGAGGAAGGGGATGAGGGGGAGACCTTAGAGCAATAACAATAACAAAATAACACTACACAACACAATCTCTACGACAACCCAACCAGGTTCCCAGGACGAGATTAGCAAAGAAATTCTTGGGGCCAATCTCATCTTGCGGGATAGGTGACGAAAAAGGGTAGGCGGGCAACTGTAGTATACCAAGGATATGTATTGTGTTATGATGAGTACATCATAATAAGAGTCCCAAGTAATAATAACAACACACATATACATATACGGTGATCAAGTTGGAGTAATGATACTACCTAATAAGTGGAAGAAAGCAACCAACGTAGAGAGAGAGATAGAACACACCTACATGAAAGCTACCTACCGCTAACCTCTTACGAAGTTAGAGCCCGCGACGTAAAGAAAAAGAAAGTCCTAGTGTAGGTAGCTCCGCGGGATCCTGAGACCCCTGAGCTGCATACCCATACGCTGAATCATGAACTGGCAGAAACGGGGCCACATAGCTAATCTAACGGTTGGTCAAGCCGAGAAATAGAGGGACTGACTAGGTAGCTAGGAGGCCTAGTTAGCTAGCTAATCGGCAGCTGAACGACTTTCTTCGTATTACAACGTCACATTAGACATGATTCTTTTTTTCTTTCCCTTTCTACGTTACTTACCGCTTTGATGGGTCGCGGAGAGTGGCGCTGCTGCAGCTTCTAATTAGCTCAGGCAGTGCCGTTACAGAATGCGCTGCTGCATTACGACGTTAGGCAGGCTATGGCAGATTAGGTAGATATTTAGAGCAAGGAAGGCGGAGAAAAAAAGCCACATAACGCTGGGCAATACTCAGCCCGGTCACCGATAGTTTAAGGCGGGATCAAGATGCGATCCCTCGGCGGCATTGCTGTCGTATATTGGTAACTATCAAGATTATCCCCTGCCGGCAGTACCAGGTAGGCATGCAACTCGGAGATTTTGGGGGGGATGGAAATTGCTGCTTGAGGGAGGACCAGTGTCTCGCCGCCTTTTTACCCTGCTTTACATAGATCTACCTTGTTGCATAGCACGTCCACATCTTCCGTCCTTTATTTCTCTTCCCATCTTGTGTTACAAAAACAAGATAGATGAAGCGAAGCTATCACCAGACTAGAAACAAACAGTTGCTTACGGAGGGGAGACAATGGACAAGACCCCAGTTTTGTCTACCTAGTAGTAAGAATCAATACATACATACGTAGCCAGCCCACCCTGTCTCTCCATCTCTGTTTTTCTTAATAAAAAAACCGTCATCCCTTCAAGGGTCGTCCAAACACTAAAAACTTTAAGATTCCGGCGGACTTTGTGGGACGGGCAGCGGATGACGCCACGTACCGCAACGTACCGAGCCGAAAGTTTACGTTTGCTGCTGCTTGCTTCGTTTTTCTCTCTTTCTTTCTCCATAGTGTGGACTGTCCACTACTTTAGTGTGGTCTCAGAGAAAAACTTCCTTTTCTTCTTCGATCATGCCCAACTTTTCTTGAACTAGCGAATTGTCAGGCAGGGGGGCTACGAGAGAGACACGAACGATGTGGAGGGTTTGTTCCCACCGCGGTGCGGAATTGGCAGGCAGCCTTAGGTAGAGAGGAAAAAAGATGGAAACGAACTACTGCTACGGGCGGCAATCGTCACCATTGATGACTACATACACAGAACCACCCACTGTGTGAAGGAAATACTTACCGAGGAGTCGGTATTTGCTCCCCTCTGCCGAAAGACAAGTTTGTCTTTTTGTAAAGTTGTACCTAGGTATCCCTTGGATGACTAAGTTTGTGTTGCTACCTTTACTGCGGCTTCCCCTGTTGGCGTTAGGGTAGGTTTAGAACTGTGCTGCTCGACGGGACGAACTGATGGACTACTGTGTTAGTGCTTTAGCCGCCTTGTTTTCTGGAAACATGACACAAACATCCGCTAAAGGGGTGAGGTAACGTGGACCGTAACATTTCCTGTGATAAAGTTTGGACAGTATTCCATTACACCAACTCAACGTGTTCCCTCTGGGTGTTTCTATGGACACAGGGACCTTCCTAGTTGACGTGGCACGTGTTGAGTTCCCTTCATCCTAGGCTAGGTGTTGGCAAGTTGTGTCCTCTAAACCGATTGCCTCACGAAATACACGGTATTCCAATCCAAAGTTCGGTACTTATTTCCTCCTCGAGAGTATGCTCAAGAATCTATTGCGTCGACAAGATAATATATCGACATGTTCCTATACCCATTCCCTCTACAGGCATTGCAAGTAACATACAAGCGAAGGCCTGAGCCACCCGATCCATAATTTCGACCATCGCCGAACACTCGTCTTAGGAGACCAAAGAAGACGGAAATGTACTACTATAACCGCTATAATAGACCGACCTGCCAAGGGACCAACGCGTAATAGCATGATGCCTCTAGGACAAGAGGCTTAGCATCCTCTTTCACGGTAAAGTACGCGTACCACGAACTCCCTAGCGGCAGTCTGGAAAGACCACATATCTGAAACCTATAGATGGTAACAGAAACTTCGACAACACATCTACCCAAGTTAGTGGCTCACGGCGTGCTGCCAATAATATACGGACTATCTACCGCGTATGAAGAATCTCCAGACGAATACGTTAGATGCCATCGATTTATCACCGTTCGTTCGGCTCTACAATCCCTATACGGCGCCCAATATCAGCAACGCCAAGAAAGTACACTGGAATGGGATGGCAAATCAAGTCTGGCTTGAGAGGTTTTTTCTTTGCGAGCAGGTGAGTACAAGATTTCTGGTTGTTATCGTAAGGTTAGGGCGGCTAAAGATGCCAAATGAACGTGAAATAACATATGGGCTGTTTAGAAATCTCTTACCTACCCAATAATCGTTCGATGGCGTCAACGCCCTTTATTTGTCTTTGGTCTGAATATTGCTTCGGAGCATCGTTTCCGCTGGCTGGTTGGTTGTGGCGACTTCCAATGACTTCCTGTCAAATTATGTCTTCTCAAATGGATCTGTCAAAGTGCTGATGTCTTAGATTACATTAATCGCAAGTCAAGGTTAACGTCCGGAAGATCGATCAAATCCCGCGATCCCGGTATACGGTGGTGACAGGTACGACGCAAGACACCAAGCCTCCTCCAAATCACGTAGACCCAGCTAGAATTGGTCTACTCGAGCCGAACGCGTCGTACCACTGTTTAATTCGACTGGCCAATGACGATACCGTAGCTGAAAGAGAGCAGGGTCACATCGATCGAATGCACATAATCCGGGGTAAAGAAACACGCTCGAGATTCTGTCAACGAACGACGCGCCACCATGCCCCTGCCATACTTCCCGGTCAAGATGCACGTATTTCCTCGTAAAGGGGCCGCGATGTCCGAAGTCAGTCGTTGGAACTCGGAGATGATGTGGTACTCCGGCAAGATAGTCCGAAGAACAACACCAACCGAAACCGATTCGTCAAATCTGTCCCAAAGGCTTGGGAACAATAACCTTCGGTATATCAACAGGGCGTCAAGTGACAAGGCCAGCCGATCTATCCCCGAACAATATCCTTCGTAGGGGAAACCCCAGACGAAGTCCCAAATCGGACCGTGGCCTACGGGCTCACCGTTGATACGTGTCTTCCTTTACGAGGATCTACGGGTGCTGGCATAGCAGTGCATGATCGTTAGTATCACCAAGCAAGAGTTTACGAAGAAGATAGTAGAGCCGTATTGCCGTACCCTCTTTCGAGCTGTAAGCGTCGAGTTCTGCCAACGTTCTAAGTCAACTTGTGTACCTAAGGTACGTTGCCGTTGTCAGGTGAGTTATTGGCTACAGGTGGCTATGCAAATAGCGTTTTTCCCTTCTGTGTCCCTTCTGTGTCCTTTCTGCGTCCTTTCAGTTGATAGCCTGCTATGCTTTATGAAGAGAAGACGGAATAACAACACCACCCAAACAGGCCACACTGGCATTTATGCTGTGATAATTAGCGGTATATTACATATAAGAATCATATCAATATAACATATAACTAACTGACTGTTACGCCATATATACACAGTCATTAAGAGACGACAGTCCAAAGTGACCAAGGAATTTAGATATGTAGCAAGTTTACTAAGCAAGTTGAGGCAACAAAGTGACCTCGATTTAACAAAACATCTGAAACTATGAGATAGACAGTACTTATAAAAATGTCACCCGTGCTCTCATTGCGTCTCGCCCTGGACAAGAAGATATGCCGATCAACTGACATCTTCGAAGTGTAGATAAGTAGCTAAGTAGCACGCATTAGGTTACCATTTTCGCATCACAAATTTCCACACTCGAGCTAGGATCTAAAGCAATGATTTTGATGTCATGATCTGGTGGTATATAGATTAGCGGAGGCAACCCATAGTTATACGTTTCTTCCCTAGTACTTTAGAACTGCAAGTTGAAAGCAAGCTCACAGACGTGCTATTGCATGACTCTTAGTCTGCGGCCTATTGGCGAGTCAATAGCTCTCTACTCTCTACTCTCTACTCTCTACTCTCTACCCTCTGGCCGTTGCCGCTGCTCTACTCATGCAATTCGCTCACCTACGGGAATTATGAAAGCCCAGAATCATTGCTAACTTTCTCCAACAGTCTTTTAACCTAAGTGAAGTATCGAAACTCACAGTCTCTCCGGGGAGCTGATAAGGAGCGTGGCCATCACTGATTAGGCTACCTGCACGCCGGAAATCACCGAGGTAGCTTTGCCGACGTGCAGCTGCTGGACTGGCGCACCCCAGCCTTTGCACGTCGAGAGCTACGGTCTCGTCGGAGTATATAGTCTACGTTGATTGAGGTTCGGTAACCAGGAACATCTGACACACGCCGTATCTGCTACAGCATGGCTAGTTGCCTTCTCAGGCCCTTATCATTCGGTCGCTGCCCAGCAGGCACTTGGCGTGAAGTTGCTTATCTTTGCCTGGGATATGTAGTCTGGATTAGCAATAGGAAGGTTTATACAAGATACTAGCTACTTCCTTAAGCTATTAGCTGTTGAATGCGCGACCGACCAGAAACCTAGTATTAATGAATAAATCGCATGCAGCGGCGGCTCGGTCTATACGGTATCAATTGGCTGTTTATCTATAGACAACAAGCTTGTCTATGCTCTATCCTGTATATATGTCGTTGAGGCGTTCCCGATTGGATCCTTGCTGAATACAGTTCGCTGTCTTTTTCTAAGGGCTGACGACGAAAGCACCACCTAGCAATATAGCAGGTTCCTCGAGGTTGTGATGCTCATAGCTGGATAGTCTGGTCAGTATTGCAATAGCATGAAAGCTTCGTAATGGCCCGTCCTCGCAAGGGGTAATTTTCGTTTGGCATAAGACTGCTTACCTCAAGGTCCCTACACCACCAGCCTCCAGCAGGAACGCAGGGCCGTCTTGTAATGACTTGCCAGTCCATCTCAGGGCGAACGCTCGGAGGATATGGCCGTGAGCTACGATCAAGACATCTCCAGGATTTTCCGACTTGGGCTTGCCGATGACTGGGGCGTGCCATTTATCCCTGATTTCTTTGATTAAGCGGTCGAGGCGTTCCGTGATTTGGTCTGGACTCCTGCAAAGCGTTAGTTTTCACTATTCTTTTACTCAAGTATAAGGCCTTGATGACGTACTCTCCACCGACGCAGCCATCCCTCCAGATATCCCACTTTTCCGTGATGCCCTGCTCGGCACGGATCTTGCGGATCTCGGGACTCGTAATGCCTTCATAGTCACCATAATCCCATTCACGGATATCGTTGGTCACTTCAACGCGCGCGCCACAGTCATGCGGCACGTCCGACAGCCTTTCTCCGTGTACCTTCCATGGCAGGGGGTCACTGATACCGAGATTAAGCAGCTCAAAGGTCCGCTGCGCTCTTTTCCGCGGCGATACATATCTGGGGCAGAGGTGGTTAGTATTTGGGTGTCAGTTGAGCGCACTGATGGTAAGTCGCAATGTAAATCATGGTGAATGAAGCATTAATTCAAGGTCATCTCGGTGGACTTCCGCTAAGGACCTTGTGGATGACTATATAGTTGCCCTCAAAATGCTGACGAAGGAGGTTCTCGAGACATGAATGGCCATAAAAGAATAAGGCAGATACGGCTCTCATTAGTGGCATGTGTATGATTAAGATCGGAGATAAACTCACATGTGTGAGAGCTGATGGGGTACAATTAGCCTATCATCCCCTACAAGCGCCCGACCTGTCGCCTTGACACGCTTCTCGCCATTTGCCGTTAAGGGTATATCAGTTAGACCGGTGTGCTTGCCACTTAGTGACCACTCCGTCTCGCCGTGACGGACGAGGAAGACTCGAGGTGTCATGTCGTTCGGCTGATGTGAATGAACCTTCTAGTGAGGGAGCTCTATGCTTAACTTGGATTAGTGGTGAGCTAAGAAAATGAGAAAGGGAAGCTTTGGCGTTTCCGCGTAGATGAAATGGTCGAACTAGACCTTTTAAAAAATAATGCGGGATAAAGAATACTTTTCAAATATAATGGGTTGGCGAAAAACCCGCATATTAAGCCCCTTTTTTATTTTATTTTAAGAGTTTTCTTATTTGCACCCCCAAAAGCTCCTATCGGGCCCTTATTTGCACCCGTATACATCCTCAAATCGGGGGCGATAAGACCTCATATCTAGCCACCACACGCAACCACACTTACAATCCAATAACTCTACAAAATCGGCTTCAAACTTTGGATAATTAGGATCATTCAATTACTAATTCAATTACAATTCAAATAAACCAGGTTGCACCTTTATACAATATCTAAGTATAAAATTATATCCAAATATAAGAATCTAACGTGGTATTCAACCATATAATACGCCTCACCCACTCCCAAGGACTAACATACCTAATATACAAACCTTAATAACTTTATCAATACTTCTTGTATAAGTCTAGAAATGGTATCATTTAAAAGGTATCAAGATGAAATACTTAGTAAGGATTTTTTGCAAATTTAGATGATTTCCTATAGGGAGTTATGTGTATTAAAGTGTTAAATATATAGTAAAGCCGCATCTCCAAAAACGTGGTCATGTAATGATTTTTTCCTGAAAAGCCTTGAATTCAACACCACCCTTTGGGATGATATCATATAATAATGCAACTTGATTCATTTGAATCGCAATTGAATTAAGAATCGAATAATACTAATTATCTTAAGTTACACCTTGATTTCGTAAAGTTATCAGGATATAAGCTTTGAGGCTATAAATGTAATCTTATCGCCCCCGATTTAAGGATGTACACAGGTGCAAATAAAGGCCCGAGGAGTTTTTGGGGGTGCAAATAGGGAAACTCTTTTAAATATATAGCATGATAAATTCTTATTAATTTACTTATATAATAGATGTGCTTTTAGATTTCAACTTAAGCAAAATACAGTGGATATAAGAAATAGCCATACTCCTCGGAACTTGGTAGGTACCAAAGTTACTCTTCGGGATCTACATGGTGCGAGAAGTGAGGTCCCTCTGGACATATGTCTGCCCATATAGGTCTGTAACATCGATAAAAACCCTCAAAGCGTCCATGAATTTGTCCTCACACAACTCTTGCTCTAGTGCTCTTGTAGCCCTGTTCAGCCCGTCCCTCTCGTAATCCGCTATCCACATCAATTGATCTTTGATACTGTTCCCGTCATCTAGGCCTTGGCGCACCTTTCGGCTTACCCCTCGATGGAATTCTGGGAAATTCACGGAGTTCAGGTTACCCTCGTCTTTGTCCCTGGCAACCGACCCGTAGTCGTTATACATTCGACATAGACTAGCTAGGTGACGGCAAAGATCCTCCGCCAAATAAGCAGACTTGGCAGTCCTGTAAATGCTTGGGAAAGACTTTGATACTAGACAGTTGAAGAAGATGAAAGCGAAGGGGCAGGAAGTATGGTTTGCAGATGTACCTCTAACCCAGTTATAGAAGGACTTGCCGGGATTTTGGTATTCTCGTGGTGTCGACTGGGGGGTTGGATTACCCTCCGCCGAGGTAGTGGTAGCCCCTTGGAGAGCGAATCGTTGATTGTCTTCAGCTTGAGCAATATGAGCGACGAGAAACGTTTCCAGCTCGTAGGAAAGTGTATTTTGAACGCCTTGAGGACTAGAAAGGACAGCCGGATGATGCACAACATACTCGATAAAGCGGTTCAAGGTTGACCTTATGTCTTCCAAGGTAGCATATGCTCCGCTGGCCAGTCCGTCCGCAGTCGAACCCTGGAAATCGTCCGCGTGTCCCTTACCGTCCCTTAGCCCAGCGCGGTGCGAGCTGCATAGTTGTCTGACAAGCCCACGAACCAACGGAAGATGTCTTCCAAAGTCCTTTTGAATAGACCCTTCCATATACTCATCTACTTGGTAAATGACCATTGAAAAGGACATCATGTCGCAGAGTGTCGAGAGATCAACTGCATTACGACGCTTTGCACTACAGGCAGACCATATAACGGGCGTGAACACTTGGTATTTCTGATCTACCTTTCCGTTCTTTAGCTGTGGGAATATGTCCATACGCTGATGTTGTAAATAGCAAAGAGCGTAGGCAGCCAGTAGTCGTGCACCCTGTAAAATCTCGGGTCTGGTGCGAGAGAAGAGCGGAGTCTTGTTGATTAAATTCATCGCTCTCTTGACTCCTTCGGTTACTTCGGTTGGCAACAAAAAGGCAGGATGATGTTGGGGCGGGTATAAGGTTACCGGGACAAGAGCAGCAACAAGACAGTACGCTTCTGAGAGCGTGTTCGATGCATAGGTCACCTTTTCAACCCAAAGATGGTGACCTTCATCCCACTGGCCCCGGTGAGTGTCGAGAAATGATTTTCCTTTATGGATTGCCGTGATGATTCTTTCGTCTTGCAGCTGGTGTATCCAGGGCAGTTGCAGCATGGAACATAGTGCTATGACGGCATAGGCTGTGAGTTCGCATATATTACTCCATGAGCCATTGGAATCTTGGGAGGAGAGAGTCGCGAACAAGACTTGGAGCGAAGTCATTGGAATTTGCTGTCTTAACTGGGGCTCCTTGACGAAGAGCTCATCAAGAAGCTGTCGGTCTCGGTCCTGCGCGCGACGATAGAGCAACACAAAAGCCTGAGATAAAAGCATGATCCAATACAGGTCATGCGTATGCTATGGCCATCGGTTAGCTATGGCTTATTCCTAGACTCATTTCGATTCTGACATACCCATTTCTCCTTCACCTTCCCGCTGAAAACCTGCACGCAGAGGAAGCTGATAGCTTTCGCTATCTCAGCCCCATGTGCTACCCAATCTTCGAGTGTTAGGAGACACATAAGGATATTGCAGTTCGCACTAAAGCTCGCATTTCGTTCGCCTTTGTATGTTCTGAAGTGGTCATCTCCGTTAAACGCTGTAAGCAGAGGTAGGGCTTTGGTGGGCTTTCCCAGATGATGAAGGGCAATCATAGCTTTGGCAGTGTCATCTGCATCTGGAAGGATTGACGGAGCTTATGAGAACTGTTAGATCTGGGATATTCAGGTCATGTCTAGGTTACCAAGATCGCTTACCAAATCCAACAAGACCGCCACGTGAAGCTAAAGCCTGTTCAAGGAAGATGCTTATTGTACCTAACTCATGTTCCGAAGCCATGGGAAAACCAATCTCTGCCAGGGTAGTAACGACCTTTCAATACGCATTAATTCAATCAACGATTTAGACGGAAAGGTGAAGAGGGTAATGCAACACACCCAGGTGACTTCAAAAATCGTTGTCGGCCAGGCACAAGGCACGCCTCCATCTTTCTTCCCTGTACCATGTGCGACAACCTGTTCAAGGTAAGATTCGGCCTTGTCATCCCAAGCGGATGAATGCATCAGATATGCGGCAGTTGACGCCGGTGAGTTAAACATAGATCCATTGTCCTCCTTATGGCACTTGAGTCGGTCGAAATCAACATGATCAATCAAGGCTTCGAGTGAGTGGTAAAGAGTAGACGGTTCTTCATATATCTATCGATCGTTAGTCTTGGACGTCAGATGTCTCATATAGTTCGTCCATACTACGTATGCATTAAATAGGTTAGTGCCGCATAGCTTCAAATAGGGGTAGTGATATTCATACCGTGAGTTATTGGGACCTTCGAGAACTTGGAATTATGTAGGTCTCTTAGCACGTCCAGTGCTAGGCACTCGAAAGAAATTCCCTCGTCTTCCAACAAGGATAGATGCTTGATAACAAGCAGTTCAAATCCAACTTGGTCAGTATTTCCCACATCCCAGCTATCAAGCATCAACCTGAGTGTTGATTCAGCTTTCTTGCTCCTAAGTACCCAGTCTTGGTTACCCGGGCACTCTCTAAGATGGGCTTTGAGTGCTAAAAGCGCAGCTGCTGTATTCAGGATACCATCAGTTTCCGACGCGTAGGACTCCCAGGCCCCCGATGGTAACTGATTCTGAAGTATGAACTCGAAGCATTCAGGGAATATCCATTTTTCCGAGTTGCCAGGCTTGTGTAGCATAGAAAGCCATGCGGTATCATAGACAGATGATGACATGAAACCGTAAGCTTGACCGGTCATGCATTGCTTTGTAACCCTCTTGAGAAGTGATCGTGATTGGTCCCTCAGTGACTGGTCCATGGTTGATATTATCCGAAGGGGAAAAAAAACCAGCGTTAAGTTTCAAACAAGCTATCCTGTATCTCATACAAAAATTACGTTCTAGCTCCACGAAGTGCACGAGATACTTAAAGGGTGACCTGAATTATGAAAACAAGCTTGTTGCCTTCTTCCCCTATGCACAGCATGATACAGATCACATCGGCTCGTTGGTTTTGTATGACGTTACAGCCTTATGTCGGCATGGGACAGTCGTCGGCTTGATAGTATCTAAGTACTTGCCTTACCTATCAAGTAGGTGGTCCGGTCGGGTAAGCTTGTATTACCAAGCCTAGCATCTATACCCGATGAAATCTAGAAGAACCAACTCATCCTATGTGATACGATCCTTCCGGCAACGCTCAAAACCTGTCTGTACTCCGAATGGGAGGATGCCGATGATTACGATCATCTGACAAAGACATTATTGACCATCGCGAGAGCCTGCAGCAAAGGACGCAACCGAGACATGCATGATGTAGCGCACACCTACTAATATAGGATATTATTCATATGAGGATGTTCCAGCCATCAACCAACTGATAGCTTGTGGCTGCTGTTACCTTAAATCCTTTTGCGAGTTGGCAGTCTGCCTGCTTACCTACCATGCTTATAGTAAGCACTCGCATGTATATGCGAGGCGCTCTGGAGGTGCTCTAGAGGCGCCGCGGCGCGAACAATGACCGGTTTGGCAGCCTTGTTCGTATAAGGTACCTACCAAAGGGAGGGGGGGGGGGGGTGAGTACGGAAATGGGCGGTTGATAAAAGAGCCCAGGTCTTTGACTAGGCGGCTTGATGTCGTTGGTGTTTGATAATCATACCCAGCATTGCTTGTTCAGCCGGATAGGGCTAATGAGACAGCTAGCATGTAACGTAAATTCATCCGCCGGCGGTTATCAAGTGCGTATCCCACTTTATGCAAGGTATGTAAATGTGCCTCTGGCCCAGCCTGCACACTACGTACTAGGCTCCAACCTGCATGACAGATGGTTTGTTGCGACCCTACGCCGGGGAGATAACCCCAACGTACCTACAGAAAAAGCAAAGAAGAGTTCAGCTGATCTACCTAGGTATTTTAAGTACATATAGAAATGTATCTACATACCCGGTCTACCTAGGGAGGTAAAGTGCCATTTTTGCTAGTCACCCGATATTTACATATGCACTCATATGATTATAGCTTGATTTCATACTCCGAATAAGGGTGAAGTACCTCCTTAGTACCTAAGGTACCCTAGTAGATTCAATTCAATATAAGCTTTAAACACATCCTAGAGAAAAGAATAAAAGTGGATCACCAGATAGCGCTGATAGGAATTGAACCTAAACCACTATATTACCTATCTCCTAGACGCCTAGGTGCTCCCCCGTTAGGTTAACGACTGTATGCATTATGCATTGTTTTTTCACATCACTCAAACTGAATGCCCAAGTCATGTTCCCTCCGTTTGACCATCAATCTGTTGAAAGGGTGAAACAGGACGAATTCGTGGCACACAACCTTCTGAAGAGGCTTGCTTTCCACAAACCTAAAGTCGAATTCGTCCAAAAGCTTTACCAGAAGGATTTTGATGATGCCATTGGCTATGAATCGACCTGGGCAAGCGGATCGCCCAGCGCCCCATGTCAAGATATCCCCGTCAATGCTACTGAAAGGACGAGCGCGGTGATCGTCAAGGTTGCTGTAGTGACGGAGTCCATTGTAAACCTCCGGATCCGGGAACAGTGAGGGATCCATAGACCGTGACAGCCCCGACACAGCAATAAATTGGCCTTTGCGAAGTGATACGTTGTTAGACAAGGTATGTTTGCTTTGTGTAATCCGACTGTACACGAGCATCGATCCAGGGGCAAGTCTGCTTGTCTCTTTTATAACCGAATCCAGCTTGTCCAAGCTGTTGAGAGCGGCAAGATTCCAATGCCCATTGATCTCTTCGTTCTTCTCTCGAATTTCGGCCCTGATCTCCTCTAGAATCTCAGGGTGTGAAAGTAAGTCGGCGAGTACGCCGACCACTATATTGGCTGTACTGTAGATCCCCCCTACCGCAACTGAGGCGGCGAGTCTAGAGAGCGTACGAGGGTCGGTCTCACCAACCAACTTCCCGTCCGTCACCATCCAGGAAAGCAAGTCAAGGTCTTTCGATAATGAACCTTCTTGCTGTCTCTGTCTGATTACCGGTATAACGAGGTTCTCGATCTCCGTCCAGGTTCGCCTCAAACGCCATTGGATAGGCAGCATCCACCCAACGATCGGTTGTAGCCAAGAGGGGAGATGACGCAAAACCATCACAACAGTGAAGGCTGCAGCATCAATTAGTAAATGTTCATTGAACATAATTAATAGGCGCTATAAACATACCGTCTGTAGCAAGCTGAAAACATGCGCGTATCAGCATAGGGTCGTCACAGGTAGGCTGGCCAAACAATGCCAGGGCAATGCCTTCAGTAACACATTGGCCTGCACTTTCAAGAGGCCTAATAACCTCCCACTTATCCCGTCGCTGAGGGAAGAAACGCGTTGAAGCCGATGCTATTCTATGTGCCATTGGTTGGAGTAGGCGCGGCATTGCTGGGCTGACTCGGCTAAGTATCACCCTAACATGGTGGTCGGTTTTCCGCACGACGTCCAACCCAGTGATACGCCCTAGAACAGAGAAGGCGTGATACTCCCTAGAATTAAGGATGTTCTGTGGCAAGCGATTAAGCTCGGGAATCATGCTAGGTGGGAGGATAATAATATCAGCATCGCCACGGACGAGTCGGTAGGCGCCCCCTTGAAACTGAGGATGTTTAGTAGGTTTTTCTCAAATTTCGGCTCTTCAGTCTTACCTTTTGACTGGCATAGCTTAAGATATGCCGTGATTTCAATCCCCAGCGTAACCTAGCAAACCAACGCGGCTCGAGTCCAAATGTTAGATTGACAATGGGCAGCTCAGCGTTGTATGTCTTCAATTTGAAGAAGTAAAAATTCGACCAAACGACGGCAACTAAGAGTATGATATATGGAAAGAAGTAACTATAGAAGGGTTCATGTTGGCTCGACTGAACCAAGGTGAAGCGTTGTCGAAGGCTCTCAAAACTGACAAGACTCGTGTTAGCCATATGGCTGCATGGAGTGATCCAAAAGCGATACGAGAAGAGCAAGTAAAATAGGCTCGGCAGCTTGGGTCAGAAACCGTCAAATTGGAAGTATTTGAACCCGTAGACTAGACAACAAAGATACTAGAGTCAACAGTAATACAAATCTATCTTTATCACTTGTCAATGCAGTATGGCGGCGCAATAGGCGCCAGGCGGGCACTTGCATGTATGTACCGCACCACTCCAGAAATGCCAGTCATATATCCCGTTTCAACGATGTATTTACTTTGTGCAGTGAAACAGACATGGATGCTATTTTTGTGTACTGTAAAGCCCTCATCTAACCCAATCTCGTCTGGCCCCCGTACTTCAACTTCCACCCCTCCAAGTTCACCCCGAGCACGTACAAAAGCATAGGCGGGGACCCTCCCGGTCTCACACAACTATCTACGAGGCCATACCGTACATCTCACGATTCCCCGAAAGCTTGTTGTTTCTTTTCACTCCCTACCAGAACATCGCCCAAACATGTCGCAACGTGTGCCTACCTTGATCACCACGTCACTCGTGGTTGTTTCCGTCATATTCCCCCTCGTTTCTCTCGGTGCGATCTACCTCCGCTTTAAGGCCCGGAGAATTGCTCGGCTATCACTTCAAGCAGATGACTGGTGGATCATAGCTTCTTGGGTACCTAACTCATCCATCCCCGCCATTCTGGCTTTCAGACGTCGGCTAATAGTGAATAGATTTTTGCTCTCTCTCTCAGCATCAACTCCTGGGTCTTCGGATCAATTACCGGTATCAACTATTACAAAATTGACCCTCTCATCGGCACTACTCAGTCATTGAAGGTCAGTACCTATCTAGTCGGCACCTACCTATCTATGACATGTCGGCGTTTAACCATGAACTTAGTGTATTCTTATTTCTTCATGCCTTGTCCAAGTCGCCCTAACGGTGGTCAAAATCGCCATTCTCTTATTCTATAAGAGACTTTTCGGCAACATCAAGAAGTTCCAGACCGCCGTATGGGTTGCGATTGTACTGGTCGGTTGCTGGGGCGTTCTATTCTTCTTGGTAGGGGCAGTCGATATATCCCCGCATAGCCCTCATCGAGTACTGATCATATTTTAGCTGGTTCTTTGCGAATCTGATCCTGTATCCGGTTCGTGGACCGGACAAGGTCGTTTTCGATTCGAACCGACGCCTCTAGCTCTAGGTCAAGTAGGAACCAGTATCGCTCTCGATGTTGTCGTTCTGTGTTTCCCAATCCCTATAATATTCGGACTTCATATGCCTACGAGGAAGAAGGTCGCAGTTGGTCTCATTTTCTGGTTGGGCGCTTTGTCAGTCACCCTTTGAGTGCATCATTGGTTTTTGCTGACTGTCTGAAGCTGTTGTGTCGCTGCCATCGTTCGAATGATACTTGTGTCCCAGTCCCTCGATCAAGTCGTTCAAACGGGCAATGCAGTCTGTAAGTAGTACCAACGGCCATTATTGCACATCTGCTAACGGATATAGATACCCAATCTGTTCAATTCATTTTTATGATCCTAGAGCCTAATTGTTCTATCATTGCCGCTTGTTTACCCTGCTATGGACCCCTAGTTGCTGGCGGCAGGGCCCCGGAATCAATCATACGCAGCGTACGATCGGTCTTTTCGCTACGATCATTGAGAAGTAGGCGCACTGGGACTCCGAGAAAGGACTCTACCGAGCTGGAGGCCGGTGGGGCATTTCGTGCTCTTAAGAGCGATTCCCAGCGTCAGCTTCATGAACAGAGCATTGATTGGCCGCAGGCGCATCATGGGGCCCAGGTTATTACAACCAATGACAAGGGTGGCTTGCAAGCTCATACATTTGATAACGGGAGGATAAATGTCACTAAGCATATTGATGTCGACCGATATTAGAGGGTTACCCCTACATCCTACGCCTGAGGCTGGCTGCGCAGTGGTGCGAAGACGGGAGGAGGGGGAGGAGGGGGGAGAAGGGTGGAGAAAGGGGCCATGGGTCGGCTGGGGGCGGGTGTGCATCAGCCGCCTGTGGGGTTGGGATAAGTGGGACTATTCTTGTACCGAAAGCTGCTGTTAATTTTCGTTTTTCATCTACCTACCTGAGTACCTTGGTAATACTTATGATAAATCAGTTATTGCTCAATCGAAACTCAATATGTACCTCGGCGTTTCCTCTAAGGCTGCCTGCCAAGAAATATAGATTGGTTACCTCCTGCCGTTGCAGTACCAACATGTCCATTTCATATTTCTGTTAGTACCAACATAGCCATTTTGCATTTCATATGCCACAAAGCAGCGGCGCTATCACAATTCACGCTATGACACGTATCTTCCGATTCTTGTACGATGTGACTAAACCTGTTTCTCCGCCCGCCGGGTATTCCCGTGGTCCTCTAACCGCCCGGGTCCAGAACCCTAAAACATGACTTGCATACCAGGTAACAAGTAGATGTAAGGCTGAGTTGGCAATCTAATGTACGACCCACGTTAAGCCAGCCTTGAGTGGCCGGAGCCTCGATTGATTCCACGGAGTTCCAATCCCGCTGATAAATCAATAATTACACAAGACATACCTGCGGCAAAGCTGGAATTCTGATGCAACGCGGCTTGATATTAGGTCACGGACAGTGTCCTTTGGGGTTACACAACGCGCTGTTAGTCCTTCTAACCGAGCAGGTCGTATTAATAATGTTGGAGTAATATCGAGAATATCTAGGTACGTAACTACCTTATTTCAGTGTTCTAAGTTGGCGCTTCCGTTCAATCACGGCAGATTGTGGCAGCCGATGAGGCGTAATTGCTTGGTTACGACGATTCTGATCCAACATGGGCCCAGAGCGTGTGATTACCTCCTAAGGTAGGTAGACTCATTCGAAGTACCTTACGCGAAACAGGCAAGTTCCAGTCATGTCAGGCTAAGTTTCGTATGCTTCGTATTCAAAGTACAATGATACAGTTCCCTACCTACCTAGGTAGGTACCTAGGTATAGGATCAGAACGGACAATTACCAGCCTCTTTCTTCCTCCATAACATCTTTTGCCGAGGCCATGTGAATAGAAACTCGTGTACCTCTATGTTAGCCGGTCTCCCAGTACCAGGGAGGAACTTGAAATCGTATTCAGTAATGAACTTGACCATAACCATCTTGATGATTAAGCTAGCGAAGAATCTGCCCGGACAAGCATATTTTCCATATCCAAAATTCAAGACTGTCGTGTCATAAGCGTTAGAGAATTGGAACTCCTTATAGTTCCCGTCGGTCTCGAGAATACCTTGCTTCTCTGAGTAAGCACGATAGCTTCTTAGCCCATCATACACCCCCGGGCGAGCGGTATTCAGTGGATCATTCTCGATGGCGTAGATCGGCATACAGGCGTAGGTACCTTTTGGTACACATAACCCGTTACGGAACGTGTAAGAGGTTTTGAAGAGTCGTTTTAACCCAAGAGTCGTTGGCGGAGACATGCGTTGCGACTCCCGCAGGACGCTGTCCAGCTTCCGGAGTCGATCGTACGGGTCGTGCCAACCCTCTAGACTGGACGCAACGTGGTCGATTTCGGCTTTCAGCTCTCTAAACATCTCGTGGTGAGCCGTGAGATCGTACAGCACGTTCAACATCCGAAGGAGCGTAGTGTGGACCGAGGCAAGAGCAAGGAGCACTTCGGTATGCGCAATTCTCTCAACGCTTCTGTCTTGACCCCTTGCTAGACTAGAGAGCCATACAAGCACATTGAAGTTGTCTTCATGCAAGTCCACCTCTGATGAGCCGTCATCACCTCTGTCAAGAAGCTCTTGGATCCTTGGGCCCAGTACTTCCCTAGCTGATCGGATGTACCTTTGAATTTTCCAGTAGGACGGGAGCAGGCGAGACATAACTGGATGAGCCCAGGAAGGAAAGAAGCGCAGGACGACAATTGTCCTAAAGACTAGGTAATTATAGGTCAGCACAGCATTGCACCAATTGCAGAGACAGGACTAACGGTTCTCGGTGTAGTTGATTGCTATATCCAACCAAACTGGATCATTGCAAAAGGCCGGGCCAACGATAGCATGTGCAGTGAGACGTGCTGCTATTTTGCCAAAGACATCGTAGGGCTGAAATTCAGCCCATTCCCCCCCGGAGGGTGCAAGTACTTTGACCTGCCAGTTGATTTCCTTCTCTAGGCGAGGCGTAATCAGGTTGAGGCGAGGTGTTAACTTTCTTTGGACAATGGAGTGGTGAAGTCGGCTATCCAAAATGACATTCAATCCTGTGTATGTGCCTAACAAATCGTGTTCTAGGGCGCCGTGTGGGCTTGCAACCGTTGCGGGGAGGCCCGCAAGTTCTTCGAGTAGGCAATGGGGCAGGAGAACAATGTTACCTTGTCCCCGGACTAGTTGGAAGGCATGGTCCTTGAACTATTCCATCCCTTACATTAGAATATAGCTTCCCAGATCAATGAAGGGTAAAGAACTAACCTTTTGGTAGCCTTGGTTGGCTATCTTACTTGCATTCCCAGCGAATATAAGGTTGAGGACGAATCGTGGTGCGAAGAGCAACGGGCTACCGACAAGCGGATATCTGCTTTTCCTTACATTTCTATAGGTCAGAAATGCATCGGCACCGGAATAAACAACCAGAATGATGAATAGAATCCAACACAGTGAAGAGAAGGAGAGCATAAACTCCATTCTGACGTTCGAAGATGAGATCACTTGCAGAGAGAAACGATTTAGTTCGATACCTTAGGTAGATTACTAGATCTTGAGTTACGCTGAATTCCTCGCACAAGATAGAGCTGCAGCCAGGAACAGACCTCAAGATCATTTATGCAATCTGTAGGCCAGGTAGGTATGATTAATGAAATCATAACTTGTTGCCAGGTACCTAGGTAGCCGAACGCCGCAAAAGCAAATGTCGGTTGGACGTGCATTAGTTCAATCACACCTCAATGTCATCTCGCCCCCACCCCCCCAAACAAATCCCGTGAATCTCATCTGGTGGATCTCATCCCGAACACCACTCGATTACTACCTAGTACCGGTACATCTATCCCAAACATGCTTCTCCCCCTAATAGTGGCTGAGGTAGCCCGCTCCTAGGAACTCACTCATCGTCCACTCTCCTCAACCTAAACCAAACATCTACCTAGGTAAACTACCTAATCTGTCTCTGGACTACGAGCTTCATAGCACAATATCTCCATCCCTTTGCTCATAATTTTTTCTACCACCGACATGCACGATACCTCTCCAGATTCAAACAAGCAGCCATCTAATGAAGAGGTTACGCTGGAGAAGGCCTTGGAGGAAGCCCAAATAAAAGCCGATGCTAGCAGCGCTGCTCAGGGATCGATAGACCCGGAGAACGAAGTGCAAGGAATGAAACTTATTCTCATTCACACTGCCCTCTGCCTCTGCACTTTTCTAGTCGGTCTGGTAAACCAACTCTATGACACTGGCGCACGTTTTTCAAATACTAACACGACTTGCCAGGACTTCAACCTAATCGCCACGGCCATCCCTGTCATCACGTCCGAGTTCGATTCGATTCGAGATGTGGGCTGGTACGGGGCTGCATTTCAACTTGCCCTGTTCGTTATACCCTTGCCATAGATCCCACGGAAGGAAGCGATGGTTGACTGACAGATCTCTAGATGTACCAGCCAGCCTCTTACCGGTAAGACGTTCGTCCTATTCTCCAAAAAGCTCATGTATCTAGCATACGTCGCGATCTTCGAGATCGGAAGCTTGGTCTGCGCTTTGGCGCCTTCTTCGAGGGCCTTTATCGTCGGAAGGGCGATCGCGGGCTTGGGTGCCTCTGGTATTTTTGCCGGGGGTTTTGTCATCTTGACTACCATCATCCCTTTGCATAAACGCGCTATCTGGACCGGGATACTGAGTTCAACATTCGCAATAGCAAGCATCGTCGGTCCTCCTCTAGGAGGAGCTTTTGCGCAGAAAGTTACGTGGAGATGGTGTTTCTACATAAACCTACCTATCGGTGGCTTCGCCTCCGCGCTCTTCCTTGTCCTTGTTGGCATCAGATCCACTGGCTCCCAACAACAGTCAGCCATCAAGAGACTGCAGAACCTAGATGGCCTTGGGTTTCTACTATTTGCTGGGTCGCTGACTATGCTGCTTCTCGCACTCCAATGGGGTGGAAATGCATACTCCTGGAACTCATCAACTATCATTGGCCTTTTTGTCGGATTCGGTGTGGTCGTGGCCCTGTTCATCCCCTGGCAGCTACGTCTCCAAGATGAAGCTTTGATACCACCTCGACTCTTCACATCCCACCGAAATGTGTGGCTCATCTGTGCCAGCTCATTCTTCGTGAATGGACCGTTCCAAGCCATCATATACTGGCTACCTATCTGGTTCCAAGCTGTTCTTGGGGTCTCACCAACTCAAAGCGGTGTCGATTATCTCCCGACTGTGATTTCGGATGTACTGGCCTCGTTTATAGGCTCCGCTATCGTAATGCAACTCGGGTATTGGAACCCCTTTCTTCTGTTGTCCGAGTGCTTCGTCAGCATCGGTGGAGGCTTGCTCAGCACCCTTTACCCTGGAATTAACATTGGAAGATGGATCGGGTTCCAAATCTTTGGCGGAATTGGATATTCTTTGGCCACAAATCTGGTTAGTACTGTCAGCCCTAACTTGGTGGGACCGTTATTGATATCAAGCCTTGTAAGGCACACCTTAGAATGCAAGCCTCTTTTCCATAGAGTCTTATCCCTTTAACCGCATCGACCCACTTTTACAACACCCCCCCATTTGTAATAATAATTAGAATTTACTTTTTTAAATTAAAATTAAAATAATTTAATAATAAATAATTTAATTAAATTATAAAAAATTATTTTTTTTTAAAAATTTTTTTAAATAATTAATTTAAATATTTAATGTATTTTTTTATATTTAATTATATTAATATATTTAAAAATAAAAAATATTTATTTTTTTTATTTTATATTAATTTAATTTTTATTAAATTAAAATATATTTTATTAAAATTAATTTTTATATTTTTATATATATTAAAAATATATTTATATAATTATAATTTTAAATTTTAAATTTTAATATATAAAATTTTTTTTAAAAATATATTAAAAAGCGAAAAAAACAAAAAAAAAAACTTATAATTTAAATCGAACTTTTAATTTATTAAACAAATGAATAAATCGGGGGTTTAATTTAGTTTAAGAACTTTTTTTTTGCTTTTTTCGCTTTTTAATATATTCCCGAAAAAAATTTTCCCTGCAAAAAACTTTTTTTATATCATACGTAATTTTTTTAATCTTTTGAATTTTTATTTTATTAATTATTATAAAAAATTAAATTTAATATCGTAATTATTTAATTTACTTAATTTATAATTATATAATTATTTATATAATTTATTTTAACGTTTTTTTTTAAAAAATATAATATTTTAATTAGTAAAATCATTTATATTAATAAATTTACCCGAAATTTAACCGATATATTAATTTTAAATGTAATTTTCATATAAATTAATATATTTTTTAATAAACATATATTTTTAAATAAATTATAATTAGATTTATATTTAATTTAATTTTTAAATATATTTTTATATAAAATATTTATTTTTAATAAAACTTTATTAATAATAAAATTCTAAATAATTTTATTTTTAAAAATAATTAATATAATTATTAAATAAAAATTATTTTAACCGAACTTATAAAAATCTTAATTATTATAAAAAAAAAAACATATAATAAATATATTATTAAAAAATAATTTTTTATAATTTAATTAATTAAAATTTATTTTAAATAATTTTAAAATATCATGAAAAAAATATAATTTTTAATAGAATTTTATTATAAATTTTAATTTAGAAATTTCCTATTAGAATTTATATATTTAATATTTATTTCATTTTAATTTTAAAAAATTATTTAATTTCGTAATTAATTTTTTATTTTTATATATAAAAACTAACCCGTTTTTTTTTAATAAAATTTATTTTTATTCTTTTATATTAATTTTATAATTTAAAATTTCTTATTATAAAATATTTATTTAATTTTTTTTTATTTTAAATTAACTTTTTTTTTAATTTAATTACTTTTTTTTTAATTGAAAAAAAAGCATAACCGATAAAATTATTATTTTTAACGAAAATTATATATTATTTTTTTTATTATAATTATATATTTAAAATAATTAATAAAAAAAACATATAAATTTTAATAAAATAAATAAATTATATTAATTAAAAAAAATCAATTAGAATTTTTAAATATTAATATTATTTAAATTTAAATTATAAATATATTAAAAAACATTATTAATATAAAAATCCCTTTTAAATATATATTATAAATTTTTATTAATTTTATAACGGTTTATTTAAAAAAATTATAAAGATATAAACACTTTTATTAAAAATAATAAATTTTTATTTATTTTTTTTTAATATATTAATTTTTCTTAATATTTTAATAAAAATAATAAGAATTTAATAATATTTATAATAAAATATTATTTTTATTAAATAAACTATTAAAAATGATTTTCCGTTTCTTTTTAAAAAACTAAAATATTTGCATTTTTAATAAAATTCTTTATTTTTTTATTTTTATATTTATTTAATTTAAAACCAAATAAGTTTTTTTTATATTTATTTTTTAAATTGCTTCTTAAGCTTTACAAAATTATTTCATTTTATTTAAAATAATTTTAAAAAAATTAATAAAAAAAATAAAAATAAATATATTAGAAAAAATACATATAATATTAATAAATTATTTTTTTAATTAAAAATTTAATTAAAATATATTTATCATTATATAATTATTTATTAATATTTAATTTGTAAATTATTTATTAGTAAAATAATTTTAAATTAATATATTTATTATTTAAATTTAAATAAAAAAAATATTAATAATTTTAATTAAAAAATTAAATATAAAAAAAAATAATCTAAAAGAAATAAATTAAATAATAAAGCGAATATAAAAAAAAAAAATATATAAAAAAAAATAAAAAATAAATAAATAAATTTTCTATTAAATAATTATTAATATATATAAAAATTATTTTCTAAGTTATTTACTAAAAATTTATTTAAAATTATTTATATATTTATTATTAAAATAATTTTATTTTAAATTTTTAATTTTTTTTATTTTTTTTAATTTATTATTATTACTTTTAATATTATTAAATATATTTAATTTATTTTTTATAAAAAAATTTTATATTATTATATTAATTTTTTTTAAATAAAATTTGTAAAATTACTTTTAAATTTTCGGATTAATATTTTTATAAAATTATAAAAGTTATTTAAAAAGTTTTTTCGTATTTTTTTTAAAAAATAATAACTATTTATTATATCTAATTTATAATTCTAAATTTATTTATTTTAATAAAAATATCGATTAAACTAAAATTTAATTAGTAAATAAATATATAAATAATAATATAATTTAAAAATTTTTTAAATATATTAGTAAATTTTTTTTTTATAATTAAATTTAGCTTTTTTAAAATTACATTTTAATAAAATACGAAATTTTTTAATTTCATAATATAAACCTTAAATATATTTATATAAAGCGAAAATTATAAAATCTTATGAAATTTTTATTAAAAGTAATATTAAAAATAAAAAGCATTAGTATTAATTATAAAAATATTATATCGTTTGAAAATATTTTCATTTTAATGTATTTTTAAAATAATTTAAATATTTATTAACTATTTTTATAATATTATATTTTTTTTTTATTAAATTTTTTTATTTAAATAAATAATTTATATTTATTAAAAAGCATATTATTTTTTATTATTTGCTATTATTTAAAATTAAATATTATTTATTTTAAAAAAATTAATTACTTTTATAATTTTTTTTTTTAAAATATAATATTATTATTTTATTTATTAAATTTATAAATTTTTAAATTTTTAAATAATTATAATTTTATTTATAATCATAACGTAAAATATTTTATATAATTTCCATTATATTTTATAAATTATAAAAAAAAAAAATATTTTATTAATATTAATATAATTTAAATGAATTTCAATATATTTAATATATTATTAAATTATTTATAAATTTATAAAAAAAATCAAAGCATTTTTTTAATTTATATTTAAACGAAAAAAAAATATAAATAATTATTTTTTATCTTTTATTTCCCAAAATATTATATAATTAAATTAATTAATTTTCAAAATAATTATTAATATTAAAAAAAAAAAATTTTAAAATTTATTTAATATTTTATTAAGATTTAAAAATTAAAAATTAATTATTTTTTATATAAATTTAATATTTTTTTTTATGAAAATAATCTTTTATATTTATTAATATTTAATTAAAAAATTAATTTTTCCGTAATTATATATATTATTAATAATAATATTATATTATTATTATTATAATTTTAATTAAAAAATATAAAATAAAATAATATTTAATAATTAAAAAAAATAAATAATATAAAGTAATAAAAAAAAAATTATAATTTTAAATTTTATAATTTATTAATAAAATTTTTTTATAAAATAATTACTATAATTATTTAAAATTAATAAATATTTTTTACCGAAATTTATAAATGAAAAATATTAATTAAAATATTTTAATTAAATTAAAATAATTTAATTATTAATTTAATTAATATTATTAATATTAAATATAATATTATTTTTTAAATCGTTATATAATTAATTTATAAAAATTTATTTATCCGGAAAAATAATATAAAAAAATATAATTATTCCTACCGCAAAATAACATTCGATAATTATAATAAATATTTTAAAATTAAAATTAATTAAATAAAAATTAAATATATTTATTTAAATTTATATCTAATAACTTTTAATATAATTAATTTAAATAAATTTTTTATTTATATTATATATATTTATAAGCATTATATTATATCGGTAAATCGCATTATAAAATTTATTAAATTAAGCGGAAATATTAGTGTTATTTGTAATTAGCTTATGCGTGGCGGTCATCGTCTGGCCGTGGTTTTTATGGTAAATGCCTTTATTTCTTTTCAAGAAACGGCTAGCCCATTGTTACCTAAGGTATTGAGGGTGCAAGTGAAGATCTTGGTTTAAGGCGACAATCTGATTTGCGGCGCGCTATATTACCCTGGTGTTAATGTGATGGCCTATTTGGATAAGTTGGCTTAGATGGGTGTGTAGTGCCTGCTTTTGTGAGGATGTTAGGGCTTGATTGTAGCCTCCATTCTTGGTTCGGGGGCAATATCCATGGTAGCGGCTTAATACTTGGTGGTATAGCGCTTGGAATTGGCGGGCGGCTGCCCTGAGAGACAGGAAGTTGCCGACGAGGTAGCCCTGTACTGCTAGCTCGGTCCTAGCTTCGATGTGCTGTTCAACAGTAGCTGGGGTGGTTGGAGTTATGGTATAGAAAGGCAGTGCCGGCGAGTACCCCGTAGGCAGGAAGCCAGTTGGTCCAGCCATACTAACAGTAGCGATACCGACCTGCAGGGCATTGGTAGTATTGGCGATATTCACCTGGAAGGTACTCATTGTGGAGAGTAGTGTTGAAGAAAAGTGAGGAAATGGGTTAGAAATTGGAATAAAGGTGAGGAATTCCAGCAATATAGCGTGGAACTCGGATGGAAATGGGTTGGAAATGGGAATAGAGGTGAGGAATTCCAGTAATATAGCGTAGAACTCGGTTGGAAATGGGTTGGAAATGGGAATAGAGGTGAGGAATTCCAGTAATATAGCGTGGAACTCGGTTGGAAATCGGTCGGAAACTCTTGTTGGTGATCGGAATTGCGAGATATCTTGAGAGACCGAAGGCACCGTGGGCTAAATATATGTGGTGAGAGGGAAGTATCGTTTCTAATCAGCCATCACAATCAGTCTCACAATCAGTCCGACGGAGTGCGATTCTTTATTACATCATTTCGGATCAAGAAATTCATTTGCTTGATCGCAATATGACTCAACGGAGGCGGTATTTTTGATAGCGTGTTTAGAATTCAAATGTGATATATTATCGTGAGCTGAGAGCCAGTCAAAACTGCGCTGAAAAGAGTGTCAGATATCTCATGAGCGATCGTATCCAGCCCCTGATGCCCCCCAAAATCCAAAACGTCCCACGTAAGCAAATAAAAATTAAACCATGTATATGGAAAGAAAAATCAAAACGAAGGAGAGAAACGGAACGCAAAAAGAAATCGGGATTAGCCTCTTTCCAGGATCACTCCTTATAACTGACCACTGGACGGTCGCGAAGTCCTCTCCCACTTGCTGCGGTTGCAGTTGAGATACGTGATCCTGATGCAGCTGAGGTACGTGATCTGGATGGAATTGGGATACGTGATCTTACTGCAGTTGGGTTACGTGGTCTTGGTGTAGTTGGGAGAGGTGACCCCGGCACACTAGGTGCGCGCGTGGTGGGCGGCGCGGCGTCTTGACTGTGGGAGAGGGAGGTGGGCGGTGCGTGATAGAATGAATTGAGTGGCGAATCGACAGAGGTCGTGGGATCCTCCCGATGCCGCCTCTCCTGAATGTATTTCCTTATGCCGGCCTTGAAATTATTCTTCAAATCTTCCATCCTGGTTACCATACCCCAATGGTGAATTTGGATTAGGCGCTTGACGAAGCCCTTCATCCCCTGCACGTTTAGAAGAAACTCGTCGATTTGTTTCATTTTGAATGCCCATTTATCACACCCCAGTACCGCAATGGGCGTGGAACGCACGGGTTCAACCCAGCCGACGAATAGTTTGACTAGATTTTTGGTGTACGCTGCTCCGAAAATCACTAGGTTTTCTTCTCCTATCCATTCAACACCAGCAGCTAGGGCAGCAGCAAGCGAATTCTGAAGCTGCGTCACAGCGACGTCGATAGAGTCTTTGGCTTTGCATTCCCCGATAAACCATGGGAAGTAAAGGTTAGCGTTGCATATCTCACAAAACTTGGTTAAGATATCTATGACTGAAGAGGCGAGTTTGGCGTCCTTTACTTCTTCGTTGACGACTTCCTCGACCCAATGCACATGTATTCCCATGATAGCATCGGGTTTGGCCGTGGCGAGCTTCTCTGGAAATGGGAAGAGACGATAGTGTATGATGTCGTACAACTTGTCGTTGGTGAGAGTTACCGTCTTGGAGATGTCTACTTTGTTGGGGAGTAGAAGGCTCTTGTAGGTCTTTATAATGCCAGACTTATCGAATTTGAAGGCATTGTGGAAGACAGGTGCATATAACGCCTCGGTCATATGGATGCTCTTTAGTTCAACCTCGTTATCCTTGAACTCCTCCAGTGCATTATTATAGAAATCATCGTAGGTTTTCTCTGTGATTAGGCCTGTGTTGAGGATATCGACTGCCAAGAAGGCTGAGAAAAATATCTGAATGCGCTGTGGCCCTTCATCGCTCTCAAGGAGCAAATGAACACGATTTACTATGAGGGCAGTTGCGGATTCGCTTGAAGTCTTGGGAGGAATCTCGCCATAGGATGTGGATGGGATTGTAGACTGGATTGTGGATGCCCTCTTGTTTGAAGATCGCTCTGGGTCAGGGTCGGAATCGTCGACGGGCCTCTTCTTGCCTTTATTATTCTTCGCATGGCCCCGGATTCTGGAACTTTCGAAGCCAGGTCTAGTAGGCATGTTTGGAGAGGAGTCTGGTCGAATGGAGGCGAGATGTGGGCTATCGGGTGGCGATGGAGTTCCGGTTGGTGTATTTGACGATTGACTGCCACTGAATACTAGGATAGGAGTAATAAGTAGTTGGTTCTGCCCGAATTTCTGCGCCTTGACCACGATACGCGACGAAGATGTGTCGTGGGACTGCGAAGAAAGTCAGATTAATTTTACACGTCCCAAAATACGGTGTACTAACCAGTATGTAGTTCCCTTCTTGTAGGACGTTTTCGAGATACGTATAGTCGTCACCTTTGCCCTCAAATATATAACGTGACAGCATATGTTTGGGGGCATCAGCCATTTCCCCTCGGATTTGTAGAAAAGAAGCCATCTTGGTGATAAAGTGAGCGGGCGAGGCGACTCTCTAGAGAATAGGCAGCAGCAGCACGGGCCGCGGGAGGAGGGAATCGATATATCAGATTTCAAGGGTAGGACCTAGTCTTTCCCGGGCGAACTCAAGAAATACATGCATGTACTATGCGCAAGCCAGCCAATGTCAGGTATCTTTCTGAGAAGAAGCGGGAAAAGGCTGGTATTGCGGCTGACCGAGGAGGGATCTTGGTTTTAAAAAGAAACGCCACGAAGTGCCTGATAGGCCTATGATCCTCGCCTGGCCCGCTTCTTCTCACTGCGTGACGCACCACCTAGTGACGCAGGAGTTATGCGGGGCTATTGCGCGAATTTATGCCTGCGCCCAAAAGAGTCTATCGATAGGGCCTCTAGTGTGAAGAGGTTAGATAGAGACGACGACGTTGTTCGAGATATAATCGCGGTGTTGTTAGGAGTGTAGGATTAAAGATGAAGTTGTTGGCAAGTTACCCCACCGGTGTGATGCAAGGACGCGTTGTTATATGGCTAAGCCCCACCGGCCGAAGCGGCTCCAGAGCTTGCCACAAATGTTCCAGAATAGGGGGGCTAAGCTCTCCTTACCATCGCGCTAAACCTTCATTCAGGAAAGTCCTGGCAAATGGCCTGGGCTTTCACGTAATCAATCGTTATTAGCTATATCATATATACAATATACCTCTCTTTGTTCATTATCTGTCCCTTTGTGCTCGAAATGCCGGGTTCGGGCTCCAGTCCCTTTGTCACCTCCATTCTCCGTAGGCATGGCTGGGCGTGGCTGGGCGTCGCGACCGGGCCACCTATAAATACAAGCCACCTATATAGAGAAGAGGTCCCTCTCTTGTGCGAGATAGTGCAGTGGTGCTTTGTAATTGAAGAGAGTGCACTTGAACCTAAGTACTATGGGAGAACCACACCAATTAGCATACCAAATCCAGTATCAGGGGCGCCAGTTCTCTTGCCTTGGGGAGATACTACCCTATATACAGAGCATCTCTTGTCACAAGAGTCGCTTCCTGGCAGAGGTTGATATCGCCCATCAAGCCTATAAGCAGGTGAGGCACCACGAAAAAGGGTTCGATACTCTATTGGAACATATCAAGCGGGACCAGAAAGCGCGAAAGTCGGCAGGGTATTCCCATAAAGAATTCAATAACCTATTCGAAGACGAACTCCGCTTCCAGCGCGTATACCGGTCAGAGCTAGAAAGGAGGACCAAAAGCTTGAAATCCGTACAGCATAGCTGGCAGGCTAGTGAAAAGGCACTGCGTTGGCTCGAGGCACTCCCCGAACGTCTAACTAGCTCGCGATCATTCCTAGATGCGCTGAAGTCGTTCGCGCGTCAAATATGGACATGGAGTGAAGCGAGCGGCCGTATAAACCACCAAATCTACCGTCGCATCGTAGGCAGGGGGCGGGGGATACGTCTGGAAAAGGGGATCACCACTGCGGATATCACCAAGGCCCGCAAGGAGCTCCTGCGCCCCGAGCAAAATAACGAGCCTGCTGCGATTTTAGCGGCTGAAAATATAAGTGAAAGCTGGCTTCAAGAAAACGAGTTAGGTATAAACGAGTTTGGTATAATCGATGCTGCCGAGAATGCGTACACTCCAGACCCCTATACCTCTGTTTTCGCCAGAAAGGCGGTTCAGATATACGAGAATTACGTATCTCGTCACTCTAGCACCGAATCCTACCAACCGACAGACTCTAGTACGTTATCGGATAGCCTATCGCCCGAACCGGACCCGGGGCCAGTTACTGCTTTCTGCTTTTCAGGGGAGGAACTTTCAGGGGAGGAACTTTCAGGGGAGGAACTTTCAGGGGAGGAACTTTCAAGGGAGAAACTTATAGGGGAGGAACCATCAGGGGAGGAAGATATGCCTACCTCGATTGGAAGATATAAGGTTGATAGATCCATCGCAGTGGAATATAACTGTGGATGTAACAGGCACGTCCCCGAGCAGTGGCTAGCGAGTCTGCGAGCTACACCGGATACCGCGACTTTCAGACGAAGTCTTGAGTTATTGGAATCTTTCGCGAATTTCAGAAAAAAACAGACGGGTGTGCCGTGCGATTTACATTCGCGTCTCTTGTCAGACAGCGTAGGGTTTCTCCATACATTCATCCCAGCAGAGGAGCTGTTGCAAAGGCTAGATGAATTCACACGGAAGAGGCAGATTTTGCGGGATCTCTTAGAAAGCAAGGACGTCTTATAGCAAATGGACCGAAATTACTTATTCAGAATCCTATTCAAATAAAATCATTAAAAATATATCTTTTAAATTAATACGGGAAAAAAAAAGGCGGTTACAAGGTAAGTTATTATATAATAATTTAAAGGTAAAAATTAAATAAAATATTAATATATTAAATCTTTAATAAATATAATAGGATTTATAATTTTTTCCCATTTATATTTATTATAATAATTTAATTAAAAGATTTTACAATTTACTATATATTTTCATTATAAAAATAATTAAAAAAAAAGTAACCTAAAAGGTAATTTAAAAATTTACTAAGGTATATAATTTATATAAAATTATTCTTTTAAAAGAGAAAAATAATTTTTTTAATAATTTATTTTTAATGAAAAATTAAATATAAATATATTAATTTTAAATAATAATTTTTAAAATTATATAAAAAATAATTTAAAAAGTATATCTTAATATAATAGCATAATTTTATTTTAAATATAATTTTATATTTTTTTTATTATTATTATTTTTTCATTATAAACCTAAGAAAAATACTTATTAATTTGGTAATAATAAGCCTTTTTTTATTAAAAAAAAAAGTAATTATATATGATAATTACATCCCATTTTAAAATATTAATAAATAAGATTTTTATTTATTTTTTTATAATAAATTTATTAACGTTATATGTCTAAATATATAGTAAATTATATATTAATAAAAAATAATATAATAAATATATTAATAAATATAATATATAAAAAAAATATATAATTACGCTAGGAATTTCTAATTATAATATAAATTTATTTAATAAAATTTATATTTATTATTTTTATAATAATTACGTTACGTAATACTCTTTTATAAATTAATATTATAAATATAAAAAATATATAATAAAATAATTAACCGGTAAATTAACTAGCTTTTTTATAAATAATAACGCCGGCTTTAATAATAAAAAATATTTTACCATGTAATATTAATATAATTTTATAATTATTATAGAAAAATGTAATTAATTATATTAAATTATATAAAAAATAATTAATTAAATAAAAGAAAAAAAATTTAATTAATTTACATATAAAAATAATAGCATATTAAATATTAAATAATAAAAAATATAATAATTTAATATTATTAGGAAATTTTACTTATTTAGTAAAAAATAAAAATCTCTTTAATAAAAAGCAAAATATTTTAATTAATAAATTAATATAGGCATTAGTAAAAGAAATTACGCCATAAGGTTAGAATTCCAAAATAAATCTATTAAAAAAAATTAGAATTCCAAAATAACTCTATTAAAAAAATTAAAATTCCAAAAAAACTTAACTAAAAAATATTAGAATTCTATAATAAAAAGATATTCTTTTAAAAAGATATAAAAATTCTTAAATAACTCTCTTAAAAATATATTAGAAATCTAAGTTGGAATTTAACTTTACTGGGGGCTAGCAATATGAACAATTAGAAAATATGTAATTATGATATTCTACTTAGCTTTTGTATGGAAATCCCATACTACCGGAAGTACCTCGGCAGAATTCGCTAGTACGGGCGATTTCGCTAATTAAAGCGCTATGCTCTCTGAAAGAGAGCGTCGAAATAGACTGTGCAAGTACGCGTAATTATGTAATTACAGGTCAAGCAAATCAGATGTCAGAATCTGACCTTCGGCCAGCCAATCCGTATCTTTTGAAAGAATGCTTTTACTTGGATTCGAACCTGGCTTTTTACAATACTACGAATTTTACTGGGGGGGGGGGGCTACTCGCTTACGTTACCACTTGACTATTCGGGCTCAATCACTCATTTCGATTCGATGTGGATTAATGTACTAAAGCCACCTATATAGGCTCACCAACGCCCATGTGACCTGTCAGGTGACCTAGTATATATCCCAACTTTCATTACGTGTATATAGCAACATCTCCATCAATTCAATTGCAATTGTACTGTAATTTGTACTAATCAAAAGCCCTGAATCAGGCGAATCTTTCAATGTAAGTTGCGTCATTTGAATTGGTCTAATTCAATTGCTGTAATTGAATTATTGTAATTGAATTGCTGTAAATCAGGTGTTGTAATCGAATTGCTATAATTCAGGTGCTGTAATTCAGGTGCTGTAATTCAGGTGCTGTAATTCAGGTGCTGTAATTCAGGTGCTGTAATTCAGGTGCTGTAATTCAGGTG